>VDFB02193867.1:212456978-212484265 GCA_007258455.2 Sequoia sempervirens | reverse complement strand
TTGCTAACATGGACAATCCGATTCACAACAACAATTTTGTACGCTCCTTATGAATATTAGAAATTTCTAGGCATCCTAGTTTTTTTGGAAAATTCTAATGAATCAAAAAAAATTCATGCTTACATTTAACAAAAACCAAGAGTTTGATGAGAATAGATACACTTATTCCAAACAAATAGGTTGGTTGCTTTGCACAATAGGAAAATGCTATAGAAATTAAATGTTCCAATTGTAATTAGTGTTGCTGAAAGTTCCCAACAAAACAAACTTGATTATGGTGATGATGAACAACTTCAAGTAGATCTCTTGCTTGTAGTTGGCCAACAAGTAATGTTGACAAAAAATCTTTGGGTGGTAGCTAGCCTAGTTAATGGATCATTGGGTTTAGTGAAGGCTATTGTATATGATAGGGGTGCTAGACCACCTCAATTTCCTAAATATGTTGTTGTCGACTTTCGAAACTACATTGGGCTAGCATGGGATCAAGACAATCCAAGATTCATCCCCATTACCCCAATCATGCAAGCTTGTCGAAGGAAGCTCCCCTTGACAATGGCTTGGGTGATAAAAATCCATAAATCTCAAGGATTGACACTAGAGAGAGCTATTATAGATATCAGAACTAAAGAAAGGCAAGGGCTAACTCTCATAGCTCTCTCTCATGTTAAATCAATAATAGGAATACACATAGATCAACCTTTCTCTTTTGACAGGTACTCTAGGCTGCATTCCAACAAATACAATGCACTTCAAATCAAAGAAGAGGATCACTTCCAACAATTGTCTGTGTTCCCATCATGATGATTTTTTTTTGTTCTTGAAGGTAACTATACCACTTCTCCTTTTCCTTTTCATTTCAATCATTTTACAATTCCCACGATCCCTAATATTCCTTCTTTCTTGTTCATTCCATAGTGCAGTTGCAATTACTTTTGCCAACATCCCCAAGGTTTTACGTCTACAGTAATTTCTAAGAGAAGTTGCTATTCAACTGTTGCCATGTGTTTCCCCTTGCCTCCAACAACATACCTTGATTCATTCATGTTCCCCACTTGCCCAAAATATTATCTAGATTTAATTTTTCTCTCAATACCTTGCTCGCCTTCACCCAATAATGTCGCTTCGACATCTATGGCCTTTCAATCATTTCTTTCTAACTATATCAAATTCTAACAAATTTAGATTGCAAACATTTTCAGCTATTATTGCAAATCTTCACAATTCTTAATAGCTTCATTCTCACAATTTTTCTATGGTGTTCGAGTTGCAACTATATTCCATTTGTACACAAGTTAAGGCTATATCTCATTCTTTCCATCTCTTCTTTTGAACCCACATCCAAAATTCTTTGTCACAAATGCTACAATTGTATATATTTTTAAAAATAGATAACATTGATTTCAGCTGAACAAAATTGCCAAGTGCCAGAAGATGTAATTATATGCAATTGTCCACATATTGTCTCCTGGTCTTTGCAAAAGGTATGTTTGCATCTTGTTTATATGATCTCTTCTATTACAGATACATTAGATATTATTTTTTATAAAATATAGAGTTTTTATATTTCTTCATTTAGATATTCTGTACTAATGACACATGTTGCACTAAACTTCAAACTTTCCTTGTGTCTAACTATATTTCATTGAAACCATTTTAGATTGCAAACATATGTACTAAATTATGGATGCACATATTTGCAATATTGAATAGCTTTGCAATCACATGTTTGGCATGGTCTACAAATTGTGACTACATTCTATTTAGATAGAAGGTAAGGCTAAAAATCTTTTATTCCATCTCTTTTCCAACAACTACATGTCAAATTGTTTGTCATAAACAACACAACTATATATATTTCTCAAAATGCAAAAGACTTATTGTGACTAAATGAAATTTGTAGGTTAATGCTATGATATTTCCATAATCCATAATGCTTCATATTTGTTGTTATTGGATATTTGACTATGTTTTTGTTTATGGATGGAAAAACTCACACACAATCAAATATCCATAAAAAAAATAGATTCAACAAAAATTCTCAAGTGCTGAAACATTTGTTCCACCATTGATAATAGTGGTTAGAAATGTGTGTCCTTTCTTGGGGGTTTGGTGACAACCCATGCGATTGCACAACCCAATAAGGTAGGGTGGAGAGCAAGCCTTCTTTCCTTCTATTCATGGTACATCCTGTTGCAACCACAAGGTATTCCTACATACTTTTTAATGTTTAATACCTTTTATTGGAGATGCATTGCATATTACTTTGTTATAAATTATAGAACTCTTTATTTTTGCTACTTTACATATTGTATACCAATAACACATATTCATTGCACTAAACTTCACATTTCCTTTCACTTTTTTGTAGAAGATGTTTAAAACAAAAAAATTATGTTTCACATAGCATAGTACTATCCTAGTGAATTATCTTTTATCTTATCTTATATTCATTAGTATTGTGGATCTTTTCACAGCATTAGATCTCCTATGAGGCCACCCTTTCCATAGGTTCAGTTTTTCAAATTGCATTACATGGGCATTTTGAGGAACCAATGTTTTGTAAATGACCTTTGAGAATGATTAGAAATAAAATTAAAAATATAGTTTCAAATTTTTGTATCAAACTTCAATAAGATTGTGTGGATGCAATTATCTCTTTATTCTTAAGGTTCTACATTGCTCATGCAAATACACTTATTTGAAATTTAATTTACACTCTAAGCTTTAACATAATTGTATTACCTTTTTGAGATAAAATAATCTCCATTCCTTTGATCAATGGTCGCATCAATGTTCCATCTAACATTTATAATACAACTTTTACATGGTCTTCTTGCCATAAATTCTAGTTTGTTATTGTCCATTTTTTTGTGCTTTGTGCAATTAATAATGTGTCAATGTTATACAGTTTATGTTTGATTCCATTATGCATTGTTGATTATTGTTCTCTAGCTTAGGGTATATTGTTTTATTTTCAATAGGGTGTTGCTGAAGATGCTATATTATTTCAATTGCTGATAGGGTACTATTGAAAAGGCTAGATTCTTTCAATATTTGATAAGGTTCTATTCAAAAAAGAGTATATTTTCCTTGTTTAAACTGACACTACTTGATTTATTGCTTTCATTTTTTGTCTATGGTTTTAATGTACTAAAATAGTTAATGTTATACAATTTATGTTAATATACTATTGCATTGTCAATGTCAATTTGGTGCTCTTGAACAATCTACATTTTCCCATATGTTTGTTACTATGGATCTTTCTCTTTTATGAATATTGTTACTAAAAAAAATATTCTTTCATTTATGGCTTCTTTTGTCTTGGTATGCCTGCAATGCAATGAAATAGTTAGTGTTATATAGTTTATCTTTCTCTATGTAAGGAATTCCTCATTGTCACTCTCTACCTTAGGCTATATTATTTCATTTTCAAAAAATATGTTGTTCAAAGTGTTGTATTGTTTCACTCTTCTATAATGTGTATTGTTCATTGCATTCCCTATTGTGGAATGTTCTATACAACAAGTATGAACCACTATGTATCAATCATGTTTGTATCTACTATAGCATACATAAATATCTGGACATAGTGGAGATACATTTTCCACCACTACATACAATGTATCAATATGTAACTATGTTTTCTGCATCTGCTACGACATATACCCAACTCTACACATGCCTTTCATAGTTATTGGACCGACTCTTGGCATTGAAATTCTAATCTTCTTCCACCCTCAGTTTCTACGTGTTGCTTTCCTTTCATGTTCCTCTCCACCTACCAGCTCATTATTGGATGTTACTACACGAAGCTACTAGTTACATTAGTGATAGGAAAGTTTCCCTACATTGTGACATCAGTATGGAATTACTTATACCTGGGTAGCTAGCCCTTGGTCATATTAGAGGATAAAAAATGGTTGTTCCTAGCCTATGGGGGTTTAAATTTTTTGTGAACTACATTTTAAATGCAAGGATAATTATGTTTGAAATGATATAATTGTAACATATGGTGTTATATTTTTAACTTATATGAAACATTTTTTTTTTTTCCAAAAGTTTATAGTGGTGTGGTGATTTTTATATATTCAACTCTGGGTGACAATAATTTATATTTGAGCATATTCTTAAAATTATTTATGATTTTTTTTTCTCATGGATTTCATTTTTTATTTACAAGAAAAGTATAAAAATATCACAATAAATATATGTAATCACCAATTTATTTTTGGGAAGCATTTAAAAAATATAAGCATCACCATGTATTATAAATGATGGATCTAGTGTTTCCCATTATCATTTAACTATAAATAGGTTCGTATTGTTAATTTTTTGGGGTTACAATTACATCTTTAATGCATTTGGAGTAGGGCTTGTAAGGAATAATTTAAGTTGTCATTATCTTTTTTACATCTTTGTGTTTATAACTAGTTGTTATGAACTAACTTGCACCAAGAGTAATTTAATATGAAATATTCTATAAATAATTAATAATAATATGCCACTTTGTGGGGAAAACCTCGTAATCCACTTCAAGGAAGATATCTCTAAAATAAAGAAAGTTGAGTGTGCCCACCTTTTAGGAGATGGACAACTTAGGGAACCCTATTTTTCTCTATTTCATTAAAGGAAACAAAGAACCATCAACCAATGGAATTGATTGAGGAATGGGCTAGGTTTATGATGGTTTCCTTGGGTGTGATTAAAAAAAAGGGTTTTGCCACTAAGCAAAGGATTAGAAAGAAGGAAATGCAAATGATATGCAAATCTAACTATATAACCTAGAATATGAAACTTCAAATCGGAATAATAAACTAAGAATGAAAAAAGATGCACTGGAAGACTAAAGAAGCACTAAACAAGGTCTGCAATCTCAAAATTCTAACTTTTTATGCACGCTAGGACTCATACGCTATTCTAGGAGATTTAGTCCCTATTTAGGGTTTTGGGTTAAATCTGGAATCTACAATTGCTAAATTAGGATCTATAGAAAATGGTTGAAAAGTGGTATACTAGGACTCATACCCCACAAGTGGAAATTTAGTCCTAGTATTAGAGTTGATCTAAAACTGTAATATCCTCTAGTGATCTTCTATAGCTCTCTTCCTTCTGATCTCTAAGTTTGAAACTCCGAATTCTATCCTATAGGCAACTTTTTGTGAAGATGACAACTTCTTGACAACTTTGACAAATTTTCTTCAATATTACAACTTTTTATTCAAAGGATCTTCAAGCTCAAAACACCTAGATTTGTATTCACACATGTAAGGTGATAAAAGTGTTGTTTTTTTAGTGGATAGGTTTTTTCCTTGGTCAAACCCCATTTTGGTAATCATACCTTGAAATGAATAGAGATAACATGAAGCAATGATGAATGAACAATATGCAATGTTGCCACTCACCAAACCCTTGTAAAAAATGCTGCAAACTTATGTGAAATGGCTAGCATGAATGTAGATCTTGATTCTTGATTGAAGGCTATGAATCTTGACTTGAATGCTTGCTTGAATCATGAAAACCTACATCAGAAATGTTAGCTCAAAAACACAAATGATGCATGATGACTTTGACATGGTGCTTGCATCTTGAATTTATGCTTCAAAATTCTTGATAATCAACTCTTGAATGATCTTGAATAATCTTGTGAGATTTCTTGATCATAAATTTTCTAGGATACTTGAATACTTGAATTGCTAGGAGAAAATATGTGAAATAATCTTTTATTTATATTTGTTTATGCCAAATTTCTCAAAATTACAACACTACAAGCCAACATTAGATATAGGAGAGTAAAATTATACCAAGAATTAAATTAAAAATAGGTCCAAGCTAAGGCGGGACTCATACTCCAATTAGGGTGTATGAGTCCCAATAGCCTAGGCTTGGGATACAAAGTTCAAGAAATGCTAAAGTTCTATGCTAAATTTAGGTTCATGCCCCAAAATTTAGGTGGGATCCATATGCCAAAGGTGGCATGTGAGTCCCAAATCATTAAATCTAGGACAAAAAACCCTAAAACATTAAACTAAGATAGGTCATTAGTTATGTGCCAAGATTATCATTGGAAAGATGCATTAAATAAGGCTTGTGGATGTAAAATTGAGCCAAATAAGACATAAAGAATACCAATTTTAGAAAGGATGGCCTAAAAAAGTGTGAAAATATAAAGGGACACATTTTTATACACTAAAATCTCCAATATTATTCTGTAAGAACACAATACTCAACATGATGATAATAACCTACCTATACCTCATATATAAAGTATACTTATTACTAGGATATCACCTAGGACAACCTAGATAACTCTATATAAGCCTTAGGCTGACCTAAATAACTAAATAATAATATATTAATGATAATATTGCTTAATTAATCCTTAAGGTCACAAGCTGACTACTCATAAAATTTCCCTCCTCTTTACAAAAGCATTGTCCTTAATGCTAACTTTTTCTTTCTCTTCTTCTTTATCTCCCTTTTTACTTCTACTTCTTTTTCTACTACTACTTCTTGTTCCTAATATTATCTTGCTCTTGCTCTTGCTCTTGTTCTTGTTATTTCTCTTTCTCCTTTTTACTTCCACTTTTTCTTCTACTACTACTTCTAATTCTTCTTCTTATTGTTCGTACTCTTGTCTTTCTCTTGCTCTTTCTCTTTCTCTTTCACTTTCTCTTTCTCTTTCTCTTTCTCTTTCTCTTTCTCTTTCTCTTTCTCTTTCTCTTTCTCTTTCTCTTTCTCTTTCTCTTTCTCTTTCTCATGTTCATGTTCTTTTTCTTTTTCTTCTTTTTCGTGGGTACTTTTTATTGTGAAGAAGGTCTAGAAAGATAATTTTGCAATAAATCACACATATAAATTCAAAATACTCTATTTTTTTTTGTAACTTACCAAGGCCTTGGTTGTATTTTTTGAGAGTTTTTTTCCCAAAAATTTGATGTTTTGGAACCTTGAGAGAACAAAATTTGCAAACCCTAAATATGCAATAGATCACTTATTTCTTCTTTAAATGTTCTAAAATTTGGATTTTAGTCATCTCTATTACTTTTCAAAAATCCCACAAAATTAGGAACAAATTCAAAATGGTTTGGGATACATGAACTTTTCTATTAAATTGAGTAGAAACCCTAATTCTATAATAAATTTCTCCATTCAACTCTAATTCCTTTGAAATATGGAGTATGTGTACTCTAATTCCTCTAGTAAATTAACGTCATAGGTGGATTGTCTCATCCTTTCCTATATAAGCAAGGATTTGTACTAATTACATTTGAGTTGACTAAATACAATATTTGATATTGTGTTTCATGTTGGGAATAGGATGCCATTTAATTGCAATCCTAAACATATTTCATGTATCTCCTAAATCCTTGGAAACTGTTCCCCAACACTAGGATTGGAAAGAGAATAAATTTGAATGAAATGAACATGTAAATTGACATTTGTAATTAATTCTAAATGATAGAAACATGTGGGGATGCCCAAGAAGAGCTCCTACAAAATAAGAGCACATGGGGCATCCACATGGAAGGTGGAACCTACCTTGCTTAAGTTAACTATTTGGAGGATAGATAACACTTTATTAATGCATCTAAAGATCCTAAAAATTAGGAATTGATATTTAAATGAGTGGAATTCAGTTCATTTTAATTCAGTTCAGTTCTGTATCAATTTGTTTAGTTTAGTTTAGTTTAGTTCAGTTATGGTTTAGTTATCTTCAGTTGCATGTAGTTAGTTTGAGTTGAATGCTAGTTGACTTTAGTTGACTTGACTTGCATGACTAATAAATTTAATTGCATGACTAATGAATTCAATTGTGTGATAGATAACATGATGATACATTTAGTTAAGTGGGGATGATCAATCATGCATAATGTTTGCATGAATTGGTGGAGAGATATGTTTCAGTTAACTAATATTGACTTTGACCCACCTTGGGCACCCAAGTTGGCATCTTTGAGTTAACACCTTTTGCATGAGAAGATATTTACAAGGTTTAGTTAAGTGGGACCATTCTTGGGTGCCAACTTTTAGGAGGATCTTGCAAGATATTTTCTTGACCAATGTTCAATTAAGTGTTCAGTTTGGGGCAACTAAATTGAGGAAGAATTTGGTTTAAAAATATCATACACTTTCTGCAACACAATATATCCATGCATTTCATGTGACCAAGCATGAATCCACACATCCCATGCGATGCTTTAAACCCTCACACATGCACAAGCTCAACCTACTAACTTGCAGCAAACTCTGATGCACTTGCTATAATTAATAGACAAATATGAGCATTGTAAACTCCTAAGAGTTGTACAAAATAAAAGCATAAAGCTCCTCCCAAAAATCTATGCCTAGATTGTGCAAGTAGAGTTCCAATGTGTAATCTGAGTTCAAACCAAAGTCTTCCTCAATTTAGGTGCCCCAAATTGAGCACTTAACTGAATGTTGTTAAAGAAAATATCTTGCAAGCTCCTCCTCAAATTTGGCATCCAAGGAATGGGCCCCTTAACTAAGCCTTGTAAATATCTCCTCATGCAAAGGAAGGTGTTAGCAAACATGCTAACTTAGGCTTAAGATGGGTCCAAGTCAATCTTAGTTAACTAAAACATATCTCTCCTACCACTTCATGCAAACATTATACATGATTGATTGGGTATGTGCAAGATCATCATGGAAAAATAGGCCCTTAAGTGGCAAAAATTGGAAAACAAATTTTTAAAAATGTAAAAACTCGTATGTCAGGCCACCTTAACTTGGTCAAAACTTTATGAAATTCAATTCTTGACTCGATTTAGCATATCCCAACTTAAAAGCATATGCTAAATCGGTACGCATTTGTGATTGAGAAAACCACAGTGCAAAAGCCGAACCGCATTTTTCCAAAGTAGTAAGCGCATTTGCTAAAGTATGGCCGCATTTTTCTGTCAAAATTTTAAACTTCAAAGTCGAAACCTGAGGTCTTCAAATTGTCAACCATTTGTCAAACACTGTCATCAAGAAGATTCTATCAGAAACCAAACTTGATATTGCTCAAAGTCTTGTCTAAGCTTGCATTAGTCACCATAGGTTTCATACATCATTCCTTCTAGTTTCATACATTCAACATTACGTTGTCCCTAGGTCCATATTTGCATACTTAGGATTAGGAAAATATTAAGCACACCTTTGCAAAGTCATTGTTTTCGACATTAGACCCTCTTGGACTAAGTTATCAAACCTCCTTTAGTCATTGTCCTCTTTTGTGAGATTCTTCCAACTCAAAAGTCTAGTTAGGGAGACTCACTAGTCATTTAGACCTTGTCAACTTGTCATTTCCAATGAAGTCCTTTAGTAGTCAAAATCGAAAACAAAGTTCGAGTTTAGAGGTGCTTAGATAACCTTGTCTTACATTGCATAGAAATTGCATATCCTTATTCACAAAAAATCCAAAAACATTAGTCATTCTAGTTTTCATCTTGAACCTTAGACTTCACATAGTGTCATACTTGCATTTAGGTTGTCATTCCTATTTGAGCAATCTCATTTATGGTTGAAACCAGACTTCAAAAACAAAAGAGACAAATGGAAAACTTTAGACAAGACCCCCCATTTACTGCCAACAATCCTCCATATGACTCAAGCTGGACCTTGTACGACCCATTTACCAATCTAGACAATCAACCTCCAACAACAACGCAAGCCTCGTCAAACAGTACATTCGACCTCTACTTGCAAAGAGATGAAAATGGTCAACTACTTCAAGAACGCATAGAGGCATTGACACAAGACCCAGAGGCCTATCAGATGGCTAAAGCAATAGCTCATTAGGATAGAGACAGATTTGTAGCCATGCTCTTGAGTGAGGGAGCTAAGTTACCACCAGGATTTGATGCCAACACGCTAAATTTGACACTTCATGACCCTAATGCCAATAAAGCACATAACATGTCACATAGTGGTCAACTTTCGAATACTACGAGCAATACTTCCTTTGAGACCACAACGACAATAAATACCACTCCCAACATCCCAAACATCTCCAACACAATAAATGCTACATCTATTGGGGGATCACAATCATCTACAACATCCACAACACTACCCCAATCGGATGGAACCACTCTTGGCTCCTCAACAACGTGGGAAAATTATTCCAATCCTCTTTTTACCGCGACGGTAAATACCAAGGGGGCATCATCAAGTCACCACAATCCCCCTTTGACAACTACATCTACTACCATGAACACAACTTTGACAAATCCGTTTAGTAGTACTTCACAAAATCCTTTGGGAGGAGCCACAGGACGTATCTTTATTAAAGGACAACAACAAAACGTTAACACGACAACACAGTCAAATGTCATTACCTCCCAAGGTACAAACACAAATGTCCCCCTTGTACAAAACCAACAATTTACACAAGGTGTCCAAATAACACAACCCATGACATCATTGACACACCAT
The DNA here is from genome assembly GCA_007258455.2 of Sequoia sempervirens. Classification (NCBI taxonomy): domain Eukaryota; kingdom Viridiplantae; phylum Streptophyta; class Pinopsida; order Cupressales; family Cupressaceae; genus Sequoia; species Sequoia sempervirens. Next base: position 212,473,831 of record VDFB02193867.1, on the reverse strand, counting down.
AACAGTCATGGTCACAACATCCCCCAAATAATGACACAGATGGCTGGGGGACACATTCCAACATACTCATCCAACATTCATACTCATCAATAGGCACCAAATCATAACTTCCAATACCAACAACACACGTCATATGTACCACAACAATCCGTACCACCACAATACACCAACACTCACGCACACCAGACAGGAACACATGGTGTACCAGGCAACCCAACATACGGAAACGTAAACGACCCTACCATAGATGAACTCAAAGCAAGAATGAGAGATATGGAGAAAAATATGCAAAACATGTACATTTCAGGTAGGAAATCAGAAATATCATATGACCTGGATGTATACCCTTTCGACACGAACTTACGTATGCCTGCATTTCCACCAAGATACGTGTCACCCAACTTCACAAAATATAGAGGCAAGACAAATCCCATTGAACATGTTCGCGAATTCGCAACCAACTGTATGGATATCGCCTACGAACCAACATACTTGATGAGACTTTTTTCCAAAAGTTTGGCGGGTCAAGCCCTTGAATGGTTTTCAACTCAAAAAGATATCCAGACATGGGATGAGCTCAAACAAAAATTCATAAGAAATTACGCGTACAACATTGACATGGATACCTCTATCACTAGCTTGTGCAATCTCATGCAAGAAGACTCTGGTGAGACATTTATTCCATTCTTTCAAAAATGGAGAAGCCTTGCTAGTTGATGTCACATTGACATTCCCGAAAGGGAAAAAGTTGACATGTTCGTCCAAACACTTCTAGGGCCCCTAAAATTCGCATTGCAAATACATTGTTGCACAAACTTCATAGAATTGGTCGAAAAGGGAGTCCAGATTGAGAAAGCCCTTATCGCAAAGGGAGAACTGAGATATGGTTCCAAAAACATGAACGTCAATCCACCAGCTGACAAAAACAAATATTGGGTTAAGAATAAGCATGTTACAAATGACGGTGTTGTTGATGCCAAGACCGCAAATACTATAGGTACCGTATTAGCCTTGAAAGGGTTCAACAACAAACCCGACCAACAACGACATTGACACCTCCTCCCAATACTTTTTCAAACAACCAAGGTGGTCAAAATAGTCAAGGGCAATATCGACAAATGAGACAATTTCCTAGGGGTCGCACATACACCCATTTGGGTGAACCCATTGAAGAAGTCCTTAAGAAATGCATCCAGCACGGGGTCATTACACTTCCAGAAATCAAACCATATGACCCAGGACAGTTCAAACCATCATGGTGGAATGACAATGCACTTTGCGAATACCATTGAGCCAAAGGACATACAACCTCTAACTGTCGACAACTGAAAAACCTAATTCAGGATCTTATTGAAAATCGCACAATCGAAGTAGGTGGATCACAATTCACCTCCAATGTAGATCATACTCTCCACAAGAATCCATTGCAGGATCATGGTTCTCATAATGCGTCCACGTCAGGTTCACAGAACCAAGCTAACTTCGCCCGAGTCAAGTACGATTATTCTAGTGGACCAATTATAAACAATGTCCAAACTGAAGATGGGTATATCAATACCATTACGGTCAAGAGAACCCCCCAGTGTAATGCTACTACTTGCAGTGGCAAGGTCACTATAGCTGGTCCGCCTCCTCCTAAACAAGCCAAAATCACAATACCGGGCCCATCGGCTAAACAATCACAACCTGCTGCATCGGCTAAACAACCAAAACCTGTCTCAACCCCACAATAGTGGAAACCCAAAAGTGAGTTCAACCTCATTGACCAACTAGGAAAGACTCCCGCACAAATATCTATCCTTGAGTTGCTTCGTATCTCTCCTGCGCACAAAGAAATCCTAGACAAAACTCTCCTAGAGTCATCAGTCCCTAAGGACATCGATGTCAATCAGTTTGAAACTATGGTGGGATATCTCACCACGCCACACCATGTCACCTTCTCAGATGAAGACTACTCATCACATAAAACCAACCACAATGATGGATTACACATAGAAACTTTTGTCCACAAGCACAAAGTTAGACAGGTTTTAGTAGATGGCAGAGTAGGGTTGAATATATGCTCCCTCAAATTGGTTAAGGCTCTTGGGTTCTCTGATGCGTGCGTAGACCCAATGAAAAGCATAGTGATCAAAGCATACAATGATGAGGAACGCTCTTCAAGGGGTATTATCTCTCTCCCTATCAGAGTGGGACCGGTCATTGTAGACACAACTTGCCAGGTCCTAGATTTGGAACTACCATATAACATTTTACTTGGCCGTCCATGGATCCACGCTTTAAAAGCCGTTCCGTCAACATACCACCAATGCCTCAAGTTTCCTTTTGACAGTACAGAAGTCACCATATACGGAAACCCCGACCCTTTCCAATATTGTACCAATTTAAGGGGTATCTCCAAAAACTGAGTACCTATTAATCAAGAAGCACCTGGCTCCTCGTCATCCAAGTACATCGACTCCTCCACACTCACATCATCTTCCACATCCGCTCCATCCACATCTTCCGCCATACCACCACCTTCCACCAACCCTAAGACTGAATCAACTGTCAAAATCCAGGACCTTGGCTGCAGAGAATTCAAACTGCACACAACATACAGCATATCAACGATGCCTAGATCTCCCAAGGACTATGGTCGGCCATGTTTCCGAATGGAACCTCAGGAAACCTTCATAGTCCCACCGAATACAGTTTTTATCAAATGGGGAGACATGAGTGAGGAAGACCTTGTTGACATCACAGGATGGATCTATAAGGATACAATCACATTACCCCCATTACTAGTTCAAATATATGGCAAAGGTTATGACTTCATGAAGGCTAAAGGCTATGATGGTACTAGTGGCCTAGGAAATGACAAAACGGGCCGAAGGGAACCTATAGAAACTTTTCAAATTCTGAAGTATCTTGGATTAGGGTTTGGATCACTTGCCAATGGTGATCGACGTACCTTTGGACTTTTAAATGAGCAAGTACATGCTTCTAACAGTGTCAAGACTACTAGGGAACCCCTCACCGAAACTGACTCCCACGAGTGGGAATTTGGCTCAGAACGATCCCTAAGTGACTGTTGTCTTGATGATTTGTTTGTCGAACTAGGGGAATTGACCTCTGAACAACAATTTTGGCAAACATTCAAAATTGAACAGGCACCAAATAGTCAAAGCCCTACTACCACTTCCCATAAAACACAATAGCCATCATCTGACCCCCCTCAGTCTAATCTATCCGAAGTGTCAGAGGACATTGATAACCAGGGCTCTACAACCTTCACTCCCTATTTTGACAATGAATATGACACTAGTAAAGGAGAATATTGGATAGAGTCCGATGTCAGTTGGATGACGATAACCTCATCTACAACATCAACGAATCCATCTGCATGTTGTCTGCGTCCTCACCCCAATTCACTAGTCTTGACGATGGCATCTCTTTAGTTTACCCTAAACTAGTCGATTGGGACCAACAAGGACCGCCAGTTCTGGACACATTCCAAAATGATGAAGCCATTGCCGAATTCATGGGATTACGAGAAGGCATACCCAGTGGGGACCACAAATCAGGATTTGCTATTGATTTAGACTACACTGCATACTTCAGCAAGACTGTCCAGTCCTCTAGTCGCAAAAGTAAAAATAAAGTAAAAAATGAAACGTCTCTAGGTGAAAACCGAAAGGCACCTCTTGACGATAAAATAGTAAAAATAAAGGATGAATCTATGGGTGAAAACCTCTCTAAGGTGCCCAAAGATGGAGGATTGGACTTTCTCCTCGTGCAACAGGAGAAATCAGCCATGCTTATTGAGGACACAATAGAGGATAACATTTCAACTGCAGAAGACCCCAAGATGGTCCTATTTGCCGCATCATTGACTGATGAAGAGAAACCAGAGTTTCATAAATTCTTTGCAGAATGGAAAATCAACTTTGCATGGTCCTATGCAGACATGCCAGGATTGGACCCCAAACTGGTTCTGCATCATCTGCCACTATTACCCAATGCTAAACCAGTCAAGCAGAAGTTGCGCAAAATGCACCCTCAAGTGGCTCTATTGGTCAAAGCCGAGTTAAAGAAATTACTAGATGTCGGATTCATAAGGTCTATAGATTATGCTGAATGGATTTCCAATCTAGTGCCGGTGACAAAGCCAAATGGGCTGATTCGGGTATGTACAGACTTTCAGGATCTAAACAAGGCATGTCCAAAGGATGACTTTCCTTTACCCAACATTGACATCATAGTCGACCTAACTGCAAGACATGAGATGCTATCCCTCATGGATGGTTTCTCTGGTTATAATCAAATCCGCATTTCTCCTTAGGATCAACACAGAACATCATTTACTTGCCCATGGGGTACATATTGTTGGAATGTCATGCCATTTGGTCTCAAAAATGCAGGTGCCACATATCAAAGGGCTATGACCACAATCTTCCATGACATGATGCACAATATAATGGAGGATTATGTAGATGACCTGTTGGCCAAATCAGCAACTAGGAAAGATCATTTGAGAGTACTCGACATAATTTTCAAGAGACTTGAAGAGTACAAAGTTCGGCTAAACCCTAAGAAATGTGTCTTTGGGGTCACATCAGGAAAACTATTGTGATACATAGTTTCCCGAAGAGGCATAGAGGTCGATCCGAAAAAGGTCAAAGCTATCATAGACATGCCTCCACCCAGAGGGATCAGTGAACTCAGAACTCTGCAGGGTAGAGTACAATCTATTCGTCATTTCATAGCCCAGTTGGCGGATAAGTGCCATCCGTTCCAGTACCTGTTACGCAAAAGTGTCCCCTTTGTATGGACGGATAAATGTCAAGAGGCTTTCCAACAAATACAAGATTACCTGCTGTCAACACCAGTACTCATGCCGCCTATTCATGGAAAACCGTTGATTCTATACATCTCCACTACTAGTTCAGCATTGGGGGCATTGCTGGCCCAAAATGATCACGAAGGAAAAGAAAGGGAAATCTATTACATCAGCCGCACATTGATAGGCTATGAGTTGAACTACACGTACGTTGAATGTGCATGCCTCGCTATTGTCTTTGCACCCCAAAAAATAAGACACTATATGCTCAGTCATCAGACACAACTGGTTGCCAAGATTGATCCATTGAAATATCTACTAAGTTGAGCAGCATTAACAGGCTGGTTGGAAAAATGGGTCATGATCCTAAGCGAGTATGACATACAGTATGTTGAGTGCAAGGCAATAAAAGGGAAAGTAATAGCAGATCAACTAGCAGATGCACTGATTCAAGCCACTCATCCATTAGTAACTGATTTTCCCGATGAGTCCATTTTTCATGCAGAACCGACATCACCATGGAAATTGTATTTTGATGGGTCTCACACTGGTCATGGCTCAGGCGCTGGAATCTTGCTTATCACACCGCAAGGGGATTCAATTCCTAAGTCATTCAGGATCACTTTCCCTTGTACAAATAACATTGCCGAATATGAAGCACTAGTCACAGGTCTCAAGTTGGCAATCAAATGGAAAATTCAGACATTGCTTGTATTCGGGGATTCCCAGCTCGTGATCAACCAAGTGAAGGATGACTATGAAACAAAGGATGAGAAGTTGCTCCCCTACAAGAGGATGGTGGATAGTTTCTTGACGTACTTCCAACTGATTTCTTTTGAGCAAATCCCCAGGGCACAGAATAAGGCAGCTGATGCAATGGCTACTATCAGTTCTCTCTTGGACATCCCTAAAAATGTGCCACAATTTGAGTTCTTAGTAGAACAGCTTTTGATACCGGCATACGATATCCCAGAATCAAAAATGGTTTGTGAACTTGTTGGTCCCAACTCTCCTTGGTATCAAGACATTTATGATTACCTAAAGTCTCACACCCTCCCACCGAACCTGTCAAATAACCAACGGAAGTCCTTCATTAGAAAATCCGCAAGGTATGCCATTATCAGTGACACCCTCTACCGCCGTAGTTTCGACGATACCCTCCTTAGATGTCTTGACACTGACAAAGCATGTACGACCTTACGAGAAGTACACGACGGTATATGCGGATCTCATTCGAGTGGTCCTACGCTAGCTAAGAAACTGACGAGACTTGGGTATTATTGGCCGACAATGGAAAAAGATGCAATTGAATATGTCAGGACTTGTCACAAATGTCAAATACACGTGACTTGGTCCATGCTCCAACACAAGAACTCTGGCCCATCACTTCTCCTTGGCCCTTTGCTCAATGGGGACTCGACCTCGTGGGTAAGATTCATCCAACCTCATCCAACGGCCATAAATTCATTATTACCGCCACTAAGTATTTCACAAAGTGGATCGAAGCCATCCCATTGACATATATTACTGGCAAAAAAATATCAAAGTTCATCCTCAACTACATCATTTGCCGGTATGGCCTTCCACAGTCCATCATCACTGACAACGGACATCCGTTCAAAAACTAGGACGTACGTGAGTTATGTGAGCGATTCCATATCCAACACCACTTTTCATCTCCATACTACCCACAAGGAAACGGCCACGGTGAGGCGTCAATAAAACCATTGTCAAGATCTTACAAAAGACTGTCAATGATGCTGGCCGCGACTGGCACATATAACTTAACCCTGCTCTTTGGGCTTATCGAACTAGCATTCGTACTCCTACAGGGGCCACCCCGTTCACCCTAGTCTTTGGCGCTGAAGCCATCTTACCCATTGAGGTCGAAATTCCTTCGCTACGAGTCTCCTTGAAGGGCCTTACTAATGAAGAGGACTACCGACAATCATGCCTGCATGAGCTGGAAATGCTAGAAGAAAGACGACAAAACTCACTAAATCATCTCCAAGCATATCAGAACCGCCTTTTTCGCAGCTACAATAAAAAGGTTATGGTAAGAAAGTTTGACATCGGTGACCTAGTTCTAATGCAGAACCCCAAGAACCAAGCAGACAGAGAAAATCCAGGAAAATTTGAACCAAACTGGCTAGGTCCCTATATTATCATATCCTCTTTTGGTTCCAGAGCTTATCAATTGGCAACTCCAGATGGGGAACAGTTGACAGAACCCATCAACAGTTTACATCTCTGAAAGTTCTACGCATAGCATCAGAGGATGGAGCTAAGAATCATAAAATACAAAAAAATTGAAAAATGATAAAAATCGTCACCCTGATGAAAACCTGGCAAACAGGCGTCTTGGTGACACCAACAAAAAAAATCAAAAAATTGTGAAAATAGTAAAGAGAAAAATGATTCGTTCAATAGTGAAAACCTGGCAAACAGGCACTTTGGACAAGTACCATGGTGAAAACCTGGCAAATAGGCGCCATGTGTAATCAATCATTGCTCTGCCATCTACTGTCACTTGGTCTAACTTGGCCTAGGATGAAGGGTATTTCTGCCATTATTTCCACAAAATCGCCATCACATTCTACCCTACCTGTCTTAGTAGATAACTGATTGACATCAAGTTTTGACGACTGTCCGTCTACCAAGTCAGCAGCATCCCGTCCATGTCCCTTGTAAATGGCTAGGTCTCAGACCTGACTGGGGGCATAAGGTTTATCATGAAACTGCAGTGGATGTCACACATGGTCTTGACAAAAACATCACAAGAGGTCCTGAAAAAAAAGACAAAAACATCACAAAAAGTACTGAAAAAAGACAAAAATATCACAAAAAGTCCTAAAAAAAGACAAAAACATCACAAAAGGTCCTAAAAAAAAGACAAAAAAATTGGCAAAAAGTCCTAAAAAAAGACAAAAACATTGGCAAAAAGTCCTGAAAAAAGACAAAAACATTGGCAAATAGTCCTGAAGAAAGACCCAAAAACATCGCAAAATGTCCTGAAAAAAGACCTAAAAATCATAAAACGTCCTGAACAAAACCAAACAAAAACATCAGACTGCTCGAAGCACACAAACACATTGTCATCTCTTGTCAAAGTCAGTCATATCAATCAGTCTTTATCGTTTGTCCAAACTACGTTGTCTCTGCGCATTTGCTATGTAGGCAAGACTCATGCTGGAGTCCCCGAGACATTAGGTCAGTCCTTTTAGGTTTTTCAAAATAAAATCATGACACAATCTTTGCTCACCAAGACAAAGTCATTGGTCGTGTCAAACTACGAGGTCTCTGAGTGTATGACGTAGGTAAGGCCATCTATTGATGAGCCCCCGAGGCCACACTAGGTCAGTCCATTAGGGTTCATGGCACTACACTGGCACACACGTCAAAAGTCTTCAATCAATTTCGACATGGGGAAACTCCTAAACCAAAGTAAAACAGTCATTTGTTCAAACATGGCTAATCTCATCAACATGTCACTCATATCATCATGACAATATCAGCATACGACCAAACACAAGTCAAACTCGGTCAAAACAAGTCAAATAATCATAAACAAGTCAAACTGTCAAAATTCGGTTAGTCTTCAGATGAGTCCTTCTGAACGATAACCTTTTTCATTTACACCTTAGGATGTGTCCTTCCTAGGCGTCGTCATCGTCATTCAACATTTTGAGTGATTCTCTTGATGTTTAAAGATCACTCTTCGCGACAGCAGTATTCTTCAGATGTGTCCTTCTGAAGAATCAACTCTGTCATTTATGCCTTAGGATGTGTCCTTCCTAGGCATCGTCATTATTTTGAGGGACCCCTTACGACCATTAGGGATCAAATCCTCTCGACATCGGCATTATTCAGGATGTGTCCTTCCTGAATTCCCCAAGTCTCAACATTTTCCAAGATCAATCAAAACTTTAAACATTTCAACATTATCAAACACGGCCTCTTGGCATCATAACAGTGAATATCCAGATGCACTTGGCAAACACTTGACAAATTGTCTTTTTGATCTTTTATCATGTTATTAGTTTTTCAGCGAGATCCCAATAAGCAGGATTTAGAGAAGCAGTGACATAGCATGACAATTGATGTGCATGACTATTAGCTTCTCAGCGAGGTTCTGATTCTAGGATTTAGAAAAGCAATGACATATCATGACAGGGACTTTATTTTTTGTATTCTGGCAATCATGTCACTAGTTTCTCAAGGATGTCCTGGAAACAAGATTTAGAGAAGCAGCGACGTTTCATGATCTGTCCTTGTCTTTTTCTGTTTGTGGTTGATTATGACAACAAGACTAGGGCAATCAAGCTCATAGTATGAGTCATGATCATCCTTGTCTGTGACTATTTGTCTTCTGTAATGGTACGACCTTGCACACCTTGATCTATGTCATATCATGGTGTTTGTTGGCCATTATGATAGTTTGCCCAATGATGATTAAGAGCAATAAATATTACAGGTCCTACAGTAAAGTTTTGAAGGATTTGGTCTAGGAATTAACATGCATTTTCATAGGGCTCATGTCTTCCCTTCTTCGATCTGGTCATCTTCTCTCATCAGTCTCGTCATCTTCTCCCGTCCATCCCACGATGATATCCTGTGACATCCAAAAACATAAGTGCATACATAATCATATACATTGCATTAGGTCCATACATACATCATACATGGCATTAAATCATATACATAAGTACAAGCATTGCATTAACATAATCATCAGTATTGCATTTTTACATAAATACATCATGCACATCATTAACATAATCATATAAATATGCATTGCATCATCATGGCATCAAAATCACAAATAGGCATCATAGTACATACATGGCATCATAAATTAAACATCATACATAGCATGATACATAAAGCAAAGAGCATCACATAACACATGTAGGCTGCATCAAAACTGCATAATCATATAGAATCATCTCAAAAAGGTACAATGTCACAGGATAGAGTCAACGGATATCCCAAAAAAAATGGAGCTCGCAGGCTCATACAATATACATAATGTGTCATAATACAAAATGCCCTAGGGTAGGCCCTCGTCATCCCCTAGAGGCGAAGAATGTGGTGGAGGCAACTCTGTCACGGGTTCTGAAACAGTAGGTGGTCCTGTAGCAACCTCTTCCTGTGCCACTATCGGAACTGAGAAGGAAGGTGTCATCTCAACAGTATAAAACACCCGTGAAGTCACTGCGGTTGGACTCTAAGAAGTAGAAGGATCAACCACTGGCGGCTGTACCTGGCCTGGCCTCTGCACTGAACCAGTGGAACCATGATTGTGCCCTGCATGGTGACCCAAAGTGTGCCTAAGCGAATGATGGGACCTGTGCCCTGAAGTATGTCCTGTCAAGGTAGACCCCCTGACACTGGTATGGCTCCTGGTACCACTGCCACTACCTGACCTATGCCCACTGCCTATCCTCGTCTGTGATTGGGACAAGGTAGGATCGCGTAGCTCTGGCGACACTGCCTGCTCATAAAGAGTCTGGTACTGCCCCAATCTCGTGCTAACTCTGGCTAGCTCCTGAGCCATGTCTCCCATAGGTCCTGTACACAAGGCTGCAAACTTGGTGCACCACTAGGCTGCATCCTGCTGGCGGATCACCGCCTGATCCCGCTCTACCCGGGCCACCTCCAAAGCTGACTGTAGAGACCTGACCTGTGCCAAGCTGGCGTCCAATCTCTGCTGAAGGTCTAGCACCCTCTGATCTGCTATGGCATCTGGCGACAACCCTGAAGTGGACGGTATCTCCTCCTCCCCCTCCACCATCTGCCATCTGAGAAGTCTCTTGGCCTCACCTATGGTATCATCTCCTCGCTATCATCATCATCTCGCCACACTCCCTCTCGCCTCAAGCCTCGCCCACCCAACGCCGATTTTCGACGGATCTTTGATCTCGTTTTTATTTTGTCGATTTATTTATTTGATTTGATTTTATTTTATTTTATGGATTGATGTTTTCATTTTCCTGACCTGAGAGAAATGACGGTTATTGCTTTTGTCGACGGATGATTTTCCTTTCGGTCGATCTCTCATTTCGACGCGACTTTGCCGATCCTCCGCTTCGTGACCTCGCCGCCATATCACCACCACCTCCCCGCCTTATCTCCCACTCCCCGCTTTCGCTATCCCCACCTCTCCACTCTATCCCTCGCTTTCTCGTCACCTCGCTTACCTTTGTTCACCTGGCGGTACTCGCGTAATGACTGGACCGCCGCACACCCGCTGGCTCAGTCTGACTGCTTAAGGCACTGTCGGTGTTGCTACCATAGATCGCGCCGGCGCCGTATCAGATTCGCGTTTCCTCTTCAACCTCGTGCTCAAGCATTAACCCGCTTTACCTACCGGTTTGTGCTACCGAATGGCCGGCTCCTTATGTATACTTCTCTTTTCGATGGCCTCATATACTGCTGTTCCCTTTACTTGCATATCCCCGCCGCCGCTAAACCGTTTCAATAATACACGCTGCGGCAGGTACATCTCAATGATCAAGGATGTCTGCACTATCCTGCCAATAAGATATCTATACTATCTACAGAAGCTGAGATGCTCGTCCTCATCATCCCATGCCTCATAATCCCTGTACGACCTCCAAATGAACGTCACCATGGTATCGATCCGATGCCGCCACCACCCTGTCTCACCCATATGGGTCTGCTATAATGCGCCGGCATAGTAGTATGAGTAGGGCATCCCCTCGGCTAGCTGCAGTCTCTCAATAGGAGGGCGAAATATGGCAATGTGCTCCCATGCCCAGATCATCATAAGAGTAGTCCCACAGGAGATACTCTCTCCTCTCTTGTACACGACGTCGTGAAGCTGATGGTAAAGCATCCCTAGCAAGCAAGGACCCCACACATAAACTGTCTTGTCTCGTCTCATGCTGACTAGGATGTCCCCCCAACCAATGGGAAATCCATGACCTCGCCGGTCAGGAATTAGAATACCCGCAATCATCGTCGCCAAGAACGCATCGAAGCGCCCATAGTGCTCTGCTAGGAACTCTCAATGGATCTCATAACCCTAAATACCGAGTCCGGCACCCTGATCCTGATAATATGCATGAAAGGTCTGCTTGCCATGACGTGGATCATACACAATCCGCTCCCCTCGAATTGGAATCTGGAGAATACAGTAGACATCCTCTAGGGTAATGGTGGCTTCACCTATCGGTAGGTGGAAAGAACAGGTCTCAGAGTGCCACCGCTCGCACAAGGCAGTCAATAGTCCCCTATTCTCTTGAATGGCGGGCATGAACGCAACATAAAATAGACCCAATCGCATCAATCGCTGCCGCTCTCGTGGGCCCAGCTGATCAGCAAACTGAAAGGTGGTCGGTCTGCTCTCTCTCGTGTAGATGGGGGCAAGCTACCTCTGCAAAAAGACAAACACTGCATCAGCACTTCTAGGATGAATGTCAACATCATGAAAGGAAATTAAGGCCATGTAAACACAAAAGCAAATTTTATTAATGAAACAGGCAAGTGCGTCGCAAAGAAGCAGTTGCGTCGCGAAAACACAACTGCGTCGATCAAAACAACAATTGCGAGTCGACATGACAATTGCATTCCGATAAGACACTTGCGTCACGAAATTTTGTGAATGCGTCGCAACATCGCGATTGTGACATGATTTTACAATTGCGACTTCCAACATAGCAATTACGTCGCAAAATAGCGATTACGGTTTTCTAGAGGCCAAATGCGACTCGATAAGTCACTTGCGTCGCACGAATTATCAAATGTGGCACGAACCACCAGAGCGACCACGTTATACTTGGCACTTGCATCGCGACGCATCAAATGCGTCGAATGCGAAGACAATTGCGGCTTACGCGAATGCATATGCGTCGCGGCGCATTCGTTGACTACCCTAGAAAGCATTAAATAGCATGTAAAATGATAAAATGACAAAGTGAGTTTAAGATACATACCGCCATCTCTGAGCCCTCTAGCCGTCTGAAGGTCCTCACGATATCTCCGCGGTGCTCTGACACTGGAATAACCATCCTCGCTGCTGCACCTTTCTCTCTGAGCTCTCAGGTTTCGCAAGGTAAATAGTAAAAGTAAATTGACTTTGCCCCCTTTGTCAACCTATTTATAAGGTCAAAATGACATTTTCAATACTAGAGGCTCATTTGAACACCTTTGACTTCATCGTAAGTTGCTTTAAACATGTCAGAATCCAGAACCGACTACGCCGTTATTTTTCTGGTCATCAATTTGATTTATCGGGACCCTTTGCAAATTTTTCTGGCACCGGCTCAAAATTTGAAAATTTCCCGAGGGGGCAATGATACTCCATACCCTCACTGGGGCATATTCTTGGCTTATTTTTCTTTGTCACAATGCGACATGCTACATTATGACAAAGAGGGGCAAATTGTAGACACCTAAAAATGACCTAGGCCTGCAAGCTTCATTTTTACCACTTTCGTCCTAGCATAATTAAGACATTTAATTATGTCCTTGGTCTACATTCGACTATTGATTAAATAATTCATACTATTTAATTAATTCATATCGCTTATTCCTCATGATTATTAAATAAATTTTATTTATTTAATAAATACGCCACACTGTCTAGGTTCTTCCCTTAATTAAAAGCAATCTCTTAATTTATTTTAATCCCTCACATTTATTTTCTTTCTGATTATTAAATAAATAAATTTCATTTTATTTATTAAATACGTCACTAACCGTCTTAATTAAATAAGTTGATTAATTTATTTAATTAATTGGTCTTATCTGCTAAATTAAATAATTAAATTTAATTATTTAATTGTCAATTAATATTCTTCTCATTTTAAATAAATTAAATTATTTAAAATGTCATGTCAATCTCAACTGTTAGTCCTTTTTGATAAATAATCTGAAAAAGATTATTTATTATCTCTCAAAATCCATAATTTGAATTATTTTAATTCAAATTGGTAATTAATCTTCTAAAAATCAAGCAATCGGGCAGATTCTTGATTTTTCCAAATCTTATCTTCAGTTCACATCTTATCTCTTTGATTTTTCGAATCTTGTAAATTAGGCAGTATTATCTTCTTGATTTTTTGAAAATCTTTATTTCTTTAATTTGTTTCCTCATTTATTCTCCATCGTCGATCTGATTTTATTCTGACCGTTCGATTAAAGATTTTTCCCTAACCCTAATTAGGGATTCTCAGGTTTAATCTGGATCGTTCATTTTAGGTTCTTGTCATTGATTTATCTCGTTCGTCCGTTCGAAATGGCCTTTTCTATAAAATGCCATCTTCTTCCCATTTTTGAGAAGAGACATTTGGCGTAATTACTATAGGCATTTATTTATTTACTCTCATATTCATGGTCATAGGCAATCTTAGTATTTCAATTTTTCTATCATTTTAGACATAGGCATTGGCTTGTAGACATAGTCATTTAGGCATATCAAATCCTTCAAATCTTGTTGTAGGGCTTAGGCATTTTAGATTGCTCAATTGACGAATCTGAGGGCAACATTATCCAGCAAGCAAGAAGGTATTATGAAAGGGAATGATGGAGGTATCAACAATCAGGTATAATTGTTCTTTTATTTACTTCCTTTGTGTTTCGTAAAATCTTTGGGTTTCATTTATTGTTTATTGCTAACACCCCAAATCTGAAGAAATCCCTTGATTACAATAACAACAACAATAGTATGCATTGAGGCAAAAGAAAAAATCTGAAAAGGCTTTGTAAAATCTGGAGATTTAAGAACAGGAGCCGCTTTGATAGCCCTTTTGATAGATATAAAAGCATCTAAAGCTTCAGCAGTCCAGTCCATTTTTTGTCCTTTCTTCAACATTTTTGATATGGGTTTAATGATCTCAGCAAAATTAGAGACAAATCTTCTGACAAAATTAATTTGACCAAAGAATGATTGTATTGCTTTGATAGTTTTGGGAATAGGAATTTTATCAATAGCTTCCACCCTCTCAGGATCTATTCTAATTCCCTCTTTTGAAACAATATGTCCTAAAAGCTTACCCTCTATGACTGTGAAATGGCACTTCTTTGGATTTAAACTAATACCATACTCAAGAGCTTTGATAAATACCTTTTCAAGATGTTGCACATGATCTTCAACTTTCTTTGAATAAGCAGTCAAGTCATCTTGGTACACTACCATCATAATATTAATCAAATCAGAAAATGCCACATCCATAGCTCTTTGAAAAGTTGCACCAGCATTGGTGAGACCAAATGGCATTCTTATGTATACATATGTTCCCCAAGGAGTTGTAAATGCTGTCTTGTATTGCTCGGATTCCCTGACTTTAACCTGATTGTATCTAGAAAACCCATCCATCATGGACAACAGCTCACAGCCTGTCACCTTATGCAATATTGCTTCCATGTTGGGTAGAGGATAATTATCCTTGAGAGATGCCATGTTCAGATTTCTAAATTCCACACATAATCTGATATCACCATTCTTCTTTCTCACAGGAACCAAATTTGAAACCCATGTTGAATGTCTGATTGGTTTGATAATTCCTCCATCTCTGAGCTTTGTCAATTCTTCCTGCATCTTAGGCTCCAGTGTTGGATTTATAGGTTTTTGCTTCTATCTAAAAGGCTTGGCGTATGACTTCAATGGTATTTCATGCTGAAATAAATCTTCCCTGTATGCTTTTAGATCTTCATATGACCAGACAAACACATGGTTGTACTTTCTCAACAACTCAATCAACATTCTTCTAATTGCTGGGCTTATTTTCTTCCCAATGTATACCTTTCTTGGTGCAATTTCAGTTCCCAAATTAATTTCTTCAACATCTTCTCTTCTGACTGGAATTTGCTTCATTAGAGATCTATCATTTCCATCATACACCCTTTCCAATGCCACTAGACCTTTGGGCAATTTATTTGTTTTGAGATGCAATATTTCCTTTCTGAACATTGTTTGCTTCCCCTCTACTTCCTCAACAAAAGCATTGAAATCAATTTCATGGGCCTCATACTGATCTACACAATGAAGACATTTCAAAAGATCATCATCATCATTGAAAACTTTCCAGCTATAAATGTTATCAGGAATAGCAGGCCTTGTTTTGAACTCAATCTATGATACCCCAGCCAATGTGATATCATCCTTTTTCAATGCCACATTTGCTAGAAAATCAGCCATTATGTTCTTTGATTTGTCAATCCACTCAATTGAAAATGCATCAAATAATTCAATGGTGTCCCATACAACATTCCTGTATTGTTTTAATCTTTTGTGTTTTGCTGCATATTTTGATTTAATTTGTGAAACAACCAACTCAGAATCACCCAAAACAGCCAACAACTTAATCTTGTGTTTCACAGCTATGTTGAAGCCTGTCAATAAAGCTTCATACTCTACCACATTGTTTGTACATTCAAATACTAACAAAAAAGAATATTTAAAAGTAATAACTTCAGGCAAGACAAATACAATCCCAGCTCCATTACCTTCTTGGCTGTAGGCTCCATCAAAATACATCTTCCAGACACCATTGCAATTCTGTGCAACATGTTTTTCAATTGGATCACTATTAATCAATTCTGGTTGAGCTGGTTCTATTTTAAAACTCCCCAGATCAACATCACAAAAAAAATTAATTTGATCCTGTGGTACACATTCAACAAGCTGGCCCATTCTTGGCTCCCTGTACAATTTGACTTCCTGGCCATTTACTGGTATTGTAGCATAAGATAAATCAAATTGAACATTTCCACCTATAGCTGCAGTCCACTGCCTTGACAAAAGCATCCCAAATTGAGGAGGAGTATCAATGACTGTTATGTCTATATTGTAAGCCACCTGTGGATAAGTAGCCAATTTGACTTCAACGCCTCTCATAATGCCCACCACAGGTACTGGTCCATTATCCATTGCATAGCACTTCCCTTCACATGTATCAACCCACATGCCCAATTGCTTCATTACTCCGACCGGCATGATATTTATAGCAGCACCAGAATCTATCATGCAGTTCCTCAGCAATTTATTATTTATGAGCAATGTGGT
>VDFB02193867.1:212359804-212456878 GCA_007258455.2 Sequoia sempervirens | reverse complement strand
AGGTCGCTACAGGACCACCTACTATTTCAGCGCCTGTGACAGAGTTTCCTCCACCACATTATTCGCCTCGAGGGGATGACGAGGGCCTACCCTAGGGGCATTTTGTATTATGACACCTTATGTATATTATACGAGCCTGCGAGCTCCATTTTTTTGGGATATCCGTTGACTCTATCCTATGACATTGTACCTTTTTGAGATGATTCTATATGATTATGTAGTTTTGATGCGGCCTACATGTGTTATGTGATGTTCTTTGCTTTATGTATCATGCTATGTATGATGTTTAATTTATGATGCCATGTATGTACTATGATGCCTATTTGTGATTTTGATGCCATGATGATGCAATGCATATTTATATGATTATGTTAATGATGTGCATGATGTATTTATGTAAAAATGCAATACTGATGATTATGTTAATGCAATGCTTGTGCTTATGTATATGATTTAATGCCATGTATGATGTATGTATGGACCTAATGCAATGTATATGATTATGTATGCACTTATGTTTTTGGATGTCACAGGATATCATCGTGGGATGGACGAGAGAAGATGATGAGACTGATGAGAGAAGATGACCAGATCGAAGAAGGGAAGACATGAGCCCTATGAAAATGCATGTTAATTCCTAGACCAAATCCTTCAAAACTTTACTGTAGGACCTGTAATATTTATTGCTCTTAATCATCATTGGGAAAATTGTCGTAATGGCCAACAAACACCATGATATGACATAGATCAAGGTGTGCAAGGTCGTACCATTACAGAAGACAAATAGTCACAGACAAGGATGATCATGACTCATACTATGAGCTTGATTGCCCCAGTCTTGTTGTCATAATCAACCACAAACATAAAAAGACAAGGACAGATCATGAAACGTCGCTGCTTCTCTAAATCTTGTTTCTAGGACATCCTTGAGAAACTAGTGACATGATTGCCAGAATACAAAAAATAAAGTCCCTGTCATGATATGTCGTTGCTTTTCTAAATCCCAGAATCAGAACCTCGCTGAGAAGCTAATAGTCATGCACATCAATTGTCATGCTACGTCACTGCTTCTCTAAATCCTGCTTATTGGGATCTCGCTGAAAAACTAATAACATGATAAAAGATCAAAAAGACAATTTGTCAAGTGTTTGCCAAGTGCATCTGGATATTCACTGTTATGATGCCAAGAGGCCGTGTTTGATAATGTTGAAATGTTTAAAGTTTTGATTGATCTTGGAAAATGTTGAGACTTGGGGAATTCAGGAAGGACACATCCTGAATAATGCTGATGTCGAGAGGATTTGATCCCTAATGGTCGTAAGGGGTCCCTCAAAATAATGACGATGCCTAGGAAGGACACATCCTAAGGCATAAATGACAGAGTTGATTCTTCAGAAGGACACATCTGAAGAATACTGCTGTCGCGAAGAGTGATCTTTAAACATCAAGAGAATCACTCAAAATGTTGAATGATGATGACGACGCCTAGGAAGGACACATCCTAAGGTGTAAATGACAAAGGTTATCGTTCAGAAGGACTCATCTGAAGACTAACCGAATTTTGACAGTTTGACTTGTTTATGATTATTTGACTTGTTTTGACCGAGTTTGACTTGTGTTTGGTCGTATACTGATATTGTCATGATGATATGAGTGACATGTTGATGAGATTAGCCATGTTTGAACAAATGACTGTTTTACTTTGGTTTAGGAGTTTCCCCATGTCGAAATTGATTGAAGACTTTTGACGTGTGTGCCAGTGTAGTGCCATGAACCCTAATGGACTGACCTAGTGTGGCCTCGGGGGCTCATCAATAGATGACCTTACCTACGTCATACACTCAGAGACCTCGTAGTTCGACACGACCAATGACTTTGTCTTGGTGAGCAAAGATTGCGTCATGATTTTATTTTGAAAAACCTAAAAGGACTGACCTAATGTCTCGGAGACTCCAGCATGAGTCTTGCCTACATAGCAAATGCGCAGAGACAACGTAGTTTGGACAAACGATAAAGACTGATTGATATGACTGACTTTGACAAGAGATGACAATGTGTTTGTGTTCTTCGAGCAGTCTGATGTTTTTGTTTGGTTTTGTTCAGGACGTTTTATGATTTTTAGGTCTTTTTTCAGGACATTTTGCGATGTTTTTGGGTCTTTCTTCAGGACTATTTGCCAATGTTTTTGTCTTTTTTTAGGACTTTTTGCCAATTTTTTTGTCTTTTTTTCAGGACCTTTTGTGATGTTTTTGTCTTTTTTTAGGACTTTTTGTGATGTTTTTGTCTTTTTTTCAGTACTTTTTGTGATGTTTTTGTCTTTTTTTTCACGACCTCTTGTGATGTTTTTGTCAAGATCATGTGTGACATCCACTACAGTTTCATGATAAACCTTATGCCCCCAGTCAAGTCTGAGACCTAGCCATTTACAAGGGACATGGACGGGATGCTGCTGACTTGGTAGACGGACAGTCGTCAAAACTTGATGTCAATCAGTTATCTACTAAGACAGGTAGGGTAGAATGTGATGGTGATTTTGTGGAAATAATGGCAGAAATACCCTTCATCCTAGGCCAAGTTAGACCAAGTGACAGTAGATGGCAGAGCAATGATTGATTACGCATGGCGCCTATTTTCCAGGTTTTCACCATGGTACTTGTCCAAAGTGCTTGTTTGTCAGGTTTTCACTATTGAATGAATCATTTTTCTCTTTACTATTTTCACAATTTTTTTATTTTTTTGTTGGTGTCACCAAGACGCCTGTTTGCCAGGTTTTCATCAGGGTGACGATTTTTATCATTTTTCAAATTTTTTGTATTTTATGATTCTTAGCTCCATCCTCTGATGCTATGCGTAGAACTTTCGGAGATGTAAACTGTTGACGGGTTCTGTCAACTGTTCCCCATCTGGAGTTGCCAATTGATAAGCTCTGGAACCAAAAGAGGATATGATAATATAGGGACCTAGCCAGTTTGGTTCAAATTTTCCTGGATTTTCTCTATCTGCTTGGTTCTTGGGGTTCTGCATTAGAACTAGGTCACCGATGTCAAACTTTCTTACCATAACTTTTTTATTGTAGCTGCGAAAAAGGCGGTTCTGATATGCTTGGAGATGATTTAGTGAGTTTTGTCATCTTTCTTCTAGCATTTCCAGCTCATGCAGGCATGATTGTCGGTAGTCCTCTTCATTAGTAAGGCCCTTCAAGGAGACTCGTAGCGAAGGAATTTCGACCTCAATGGGTAAGATGGCTTCAGCGCCAAAGACTAGGGTGAACGGGGTGGCCCCTGTAGGAGTACGAATGCTAGTTCGATTAGCCCAAAGAGTAGGGTTAAGTTATATGTGCCAGTCGCGGCCAGCATCATTGACAGTCTTTTGTAAGATCTTGACAATGGTTTTATTTGACGCCTCACCGTGGCCGTTTCCTTGTGGGTAGTATGGAGATGAAAAGTGGTGTTGGATATGGAATCGCTCACATAACTCACGTACGTCCTAGTTTTTGAACGGATGTCCGTTGTCAGTGATGATGGACTATGGAAGGCCATACCGGCAAATGATGTAGTTGAGGATGAACTTTGATATTTGTTTGCCAGTAATATATGTCAATGGGATGGCTTCGATCCACTTTGTGAAATACTTAGTGGCGGTAATAATGAATTTATGGCCGTTGGATGAGGTTGGATGAATCTTACCCACGAGGTCGAGTCCCCATTGAGCAAAGGGCCAAGGAGAAGTGATGGTCCAGAGTTCTTGTGTTGGAGCATGGACCAAGTCACTGTGTATTTGACATTTGTGACAAGTCCTGACATATTCAATTGCATCTTTTTCCATTGTCGGCCAATAATACCCAAGTCTCGTCAGTTTCTTAGCTAGCGTAGGACCACTCGAATGAGATCCGCATATACCGTCGTGTACTTCTCGTAAGGTCGTACATGCTTTGTCGGTGTCAAGACATCTAAGGAGGGTATCATCGAAACTACGGCGGTAGAGGGTGTCACTGATAATGGCATACCTTGCGGATTTTCTAATGAAGGACTTTCGTTGGTTATTTGACAGGTTCGGTGGGAGGGTGTGAGACTTTAGGTAATCGTAAATGTCTTGATACCAAGGAGAGTTGGGACCAACAAGTTCACAAACCATTTTTGATTCTGGGATATCGTATGCCGGTATCAAAAGCTGTTCTACTAAGAACTCAAATTGTGGCACATTTTTAGGGATGTCCAAGAGAGAACTGATAGTAGCCATTGCATCAGCTGCCTTATTCTGTGCCCTGGGGATTTGCTCAAAAGAAATCAGTTGGAAGTACGTCAGGAAACTGTCCACCATCCTCTTGTAGGGGAGCAACTTCTCATCCTTTGTTTCATAGTCATCCTTCACTTGGTTGATCACGAGCTGGGAATCCCCGAATACAAGCAATGTCTGAATTTTCCATTTGATTGCCAACTTGAGACCTGTGACTAGTGCTTCATATTCGGCAATGTTATTTGTACAAGGGAAAGTGATCCTGAATGACTTAGGAATTGAATCCCCTTGCGGTGTGATAAGCAAGATTCGAGCGCCTGAGCCATGACCAGTGTGAGACCCATCAAAATACAATTTCCATGGTGATGTCGGTTCTGCATGAAAAATGGACTCATCGGGAAAATCAGTTACTAATGGATGAGTGGCTTGAATCAGTGCATCTGCTAGTTGATCTACTATTACTTTCCCTTTTATTTCCTTGCACTCAACATACTGTATGTCATACTCGCTTAGGATCATGACCCATTTTTCCAACCAGCCTGTTAATGCTACCGACTTAGTAGATATTTCAATGGATCAATCTTGGCAACCAGTTGTGTCTGATGACTGAGCATATAGTGTCTTAGTTTTTGGGGTGCAAAGACAATAGCGAGGCATGCACATTCAACGTACGTGTAGTTCAACTCATAGCCTATCAATGTGCGGCTGATGTAATAGATTGCCCTTTCTTTTCCTTCATGATCATTTTGGGCCAGCAATGCCCCCAATGCTGAACTAGTAGTGGAGATGTATAGAATCAACGGTTTTCCATGAATAGGCGGCATGAGTACTGGTGTTGACAGCAGGTAATCTTTTATTTGTTGGAAAGCCTCTTGACATTTATCCGTCCATACAAAGGGGACACTTTTGCGTAACAGGTACTGGAACGGATGGCACTTATCCGCCAACTGGGCTATGAAATGACGAATAGATTGTACTCTACCCTGCAGAGTTCTGAGTTCACTGATCCCTCTGGGTGGAGGCATGTCTATGATAGCTTTGACCTTTTTCAGATCGATCTCTATGCCTCTTCGGGAAACTATGTATCACAATAGTTTTCCTGATGTGACCCCAAAGACACATTTCTTAGGGTTTAGCCGAACTTTGTACTCTTCAAGTCTCTTGAAAATTATGTCAAGTACTCTCAAATGATCTTTCCTAGTTGCTGATTTGGCCAACAGGTCATCTACATAATCCTCCATTATATTGTGCATCATGTCATGGAAGATCGTGGTCATAGCCCTTTGATATGTGGCACCTGCATTTTTGAGACCAAATGGCATGACATTCCAACAATATGTACCCCATGGGCAAGTAAATGATGTTTTGTGTTGATCCTCAGGAGCAATGCGGATTTGATTATAACCAGAGAAACCATCCATGAGGGATAGCATCTCATGTCTTGCAGTTAGGTCGACTATGATTTCAATGTTGGGTAAAGGAAAGTCATCATTTGGACATGCCTTGTTTAGATCCTGAAAGTCTGTACATACCCGAATCAGCCCATTTGGCTTTGTCACCGGCACTAGATTGGAAATCCATTCAGCATAATCTATAGACCTTATGAATCCGACATCTAGTAATTTCTTTAACTCGGCTTTGACCAATAGAGCCACTTGAGGGTGCATTTTGCGCAACTTCTGCTTGACTGGTTTAGCATTGGGTAATAGTGGCAGATGATGCAGAACCAGTTTGGGGTCCAATCCTGGCATGTCTGCATAGGACCATGCAAAGTTGATTTTCCATTCTGCAAAGAATTTATGAAACTCTGGTTTCTCTTCATCAGTCAATGATGCGGCGAATAGGACCATCTTGGGGTCTTCTGCAGTTGAAATGTTATCCTCTATTGTGTCCTCAATAAGCATGGCTGATTTCTCCTGTTGCACGAGGAGAAATTCCAATCCTCCATCTTTGGGCACCTTAGAGAGGTTTTCACCCATAGATTCATCCTTTATTTTTACTATTTTATCGTCAAGAGGTGCCTTTCGGTTTTCACCTAGAGACATTTCATTTTTTACTTTATTTTTACTTTTGCGACTAGAGGACTGGACAGTCTTGCTGAAGTATGCAATGTAGTCTAAATCAATAGAAAATCCTGATTTGTGGTCCCCACTGGGTATGCCTTCTCGTAATCCCATGAATTCGGCAATGGCTTCATCATTTTGGAATGTGTCTAGAACTGGCGGTCCTTGTTGGTCCCAATCGACTAGTTTAGGGTAAACTAAAGAGATGCCATCGTCAAGACTAGTGAATTGGGGTGAGGACGCGGACAACATGCAGATGGATTCGTTGATGTTGTAGATGAGGTTATCATCATCCAACTGACATCGGACTCTATCCAATATTCTCCTTTACTAGTGTCATATTCATTGTCAAAATAGGGAGTGAAGGTTGTAGAGCCCTGGTTATCAATGTCGTCTGACACTTCGGATAGATTAGACTGAGGGGGGTCAGATGATGGCTATTGTGTTTTATGGGAAGTGGTAGTAGGGCTTTGACTATTTGGTGCCTGTTCAATTTTGAATGTTTGCCAAAATTGTTGTTCAGAGGTCAATTCCCCTAGTTCGACAAACAAATCATCAAGACAACAGTCACTTAGGGATCGTTCTGAGCCAAATTCCCACTCGTGGGAGTCAGTTTCGGTGAGGGGTTCCCTAGTAGTCTTGACACTGTTAGAAGCATGTACTTGCTCATTTAAAAGTCCAAAGGTACGTCGATCACCATTGGCAAGTGATCCAAACCCTAATCCAAGATACTTCAGAATTTGAAAAGTTTCTATAGGTTCCCTTCGGCCCGTTTTGTCATTTCCTAGGCCACTAGTACCATCATAGCCTTTAGCCTTCATGAAGTCATAACCTTTGCCATATATTTGAACTAGTAATGGGGGTAATGTGATTGTATCCTTATAGATCCATCCTGTGATGTCAACAAGGTCTTCCTCACTCATGTCTCCCCATTTGATAAAAACTGTATTCGGTGGGACTATGAAGGTTTCCTGAGGTTCCATTCGGAAACATGGCCGACCATAGTCCTTGGGAGATCTAGGCATCGTTGATATGCTGTATGTTGTGTGCAGTTTGAATTCTCTGCAGCCAAGGTCCTGGATTTTGACAGTTGATTCAGTCTTAGGGTTGGTGGAAGGTGGTGGTATGGCGGAAGATGTGGATGGAGCGGATGTGGAAGATGATGTGAGTGTGGAGGAGTCGATGTACTTGGATGACGAGGAGCCAGGTGCTTCTTGATTAATAGGTACTCAGTTTTTGGAGATACCCCTTAAATTGGTACAATATTGGAAAGGGTCGGGGTTTCCGTATATGGTGACTTCTGTACTGTCAAAAGGAAACTTGAGGCATTGGTGGTATGTTGACGGAACGGCTTTTAAAGCGTGGATCCATGGACGGCCAAGTAAAATGTTATATGGTAGTTCCAAATCTAGGACCTGGCAAGTTGTGTCTACAATGACCGGTCCCACTCTGATAGGGAGAGAGATAATACCCCTTGAAGAGCGTTCCTCATCATTGTATGCTTTGATCACTATGCTTTTCATTGGGTCTACGCACGCATCAGAGAACCCAAGAGCCTTAACCAATTTGAGGGAGCATATATTCAACCCTACTCTGCCATCTACTAAAACCTGTCTAACTTTGTGCTTGTGGACAAAAGTTTCTATGTGTAATGCCATCATTGTGGTTGGTTTTATGTGATGAGTAGTCTTCATCTGAGAAGGTGACATGGTGTGGCGTGGTGAGATATCCCACCATAGTTTCAAACTGATTGACATCGATGTCCTTAGGGACTGATGACTCTAGGAGAGTTTTGTCTAGGATTTCTTTGTGCGCAGGAGAGATACGAAGCAACTCAAGGATAGATATTTGTGCGGGAGTCTTTCCTAGTTGGTCAATGAGGTTGAACTCACTTTTGGGTTTCCACTATTGTGGGGTTGAGACAGGTTTTGGTTGTTTAGCCGATGCAGCAGGTTGTGATTGTTTAGCCGATGGGCCCGGTATTGTGATTTTGGCTTGTTTAGGAGGAGGCGGACCAGCTATAGTGACCTTGCCACTGCAAGTAGTAGCATTACACTGGGGGGCTCTCTTGACCGTAATGGTATTGATATACCCATCTTCAGTTTGGACATTGTTTATAATTGGTCCACTAGAATAATCGTACTTGACTCGGGCGAAGTTAGCTTGGTTCTGTGAACCTGACGTGGACGCATTATGAGAACCATGATCCTGCAATGGATTCTTGTGGATAGTATGATCTACATTGGAGGTGAATTGTGATCCACCTACTTCGATTGTGCGATTTTCAATAAGATCCTGAATTAGGTTTTTCAGTTGTCGACAGTTAGAGGTTGTATGTCCTTTGGCTCAATGGTATTCGCAAAGTGCATTGTCATTCCACCATGATGGTTTGAACTGTCCTGGGTCATATGGTTTGATTTCTGGAAGTGTAATGACCCCGTGCTGGATGCATTTCTTAAGGACTTCTTCAATGGGTTCACCCAAATGGGTGTATGTGCGACCCCTAGGAAATTGTCTCATTTGTCGATATTGCCCTTGACTATTTTGACCACCTTGGTTGTTTGAAAAAGTATTGGGAGGAGGTGTCAATGTCGTTGTTGGTCGGGTTTGTTGTTGAACCCTTTCAAGGCTAATACGGTACCTATAGTATTTGCGGTCTTGGCATCAACAACACCGTCATTTGTAACATGCTTATTCTTAACCCAATATTTGTTTTTGTCAGCTGGTGGATTGACGTTCATGTTTTTGGAACCATATCTCAGTTCTCCCTTTGCGATAAGGGCTTTCTCAATCTGGACTCCCTTTTCACCAATTCTGTGAAGTTTGTGCAACAATGTATTTGCAATGCGAATTTTAGGGGCCCTAGAAGTGTTTGGACGAACATGTCAACTTTTTCCCTTTCGGGAATGTCAATGTGACATCAACTAGCAAGGCTTCTCCATTTTTGAAAGAATGGAATAAATGTCTCACCAGAGTCTTCTTGCATGAGATTGCACAAGCTAGTGATAGAGGTATCCATGTCAATGTTGTACGCGTAATTTCTTATGAATTTTTGTTTGAGCTCATCCCATGTCTGGATATCTTTTTGAGTTGAAAACCATTCAAGGGATTGACCCGCCAAACTTTTGGAAAAAAGTCTCATTAAGTATGTTGGTTCGTAGGCGATATCCATACAGTTGGTTGCGAAGTCGCGAACATGTTCAATGGGATTTGTCTTGCCTCTATATTTTGTGAAGTTGGGTGACACGTATCCTGGTGGAAATGCAGGCATATGTAAGTTTGTGTTGAAAGGGTATACATCCAGGTCATATGATATTTCTGATTTCCTGCCTGAAATGTACATGTTTTGCATATTTTTCTCCATATCTCTCATTCTTGCTTTGAGTTCATCTATGGTAGGGTCGTTTACGTTTCGTATGTTGGGTTGCCTGGTACACCATGTGTTCCTGTCTGGTGTGCGTGAGTGTTGGTGTATTGTGGTGGTACGGATTGTTGTGGTACATATGACGTGTGTTGTTGGTATTGGAAGTTATGATTTGGTGCCTGTTGATGAGTATGAATGTTGGATGAGTATGTTGGGATGTGTCCCCCAGCCATGTGTGTCGTTATTTGGGGGATGTTGTGACCATGACTGTTATGGTGTGTCAATGATGTCATGGGTTGTGTTATTTGGCCACCTTGTGTAAATTGTTGGTTTTGTACAAGGGGGACGTTTGTGTTTGTACCTTGGGAGGTAATGACATTTGACTGTGTTGTCGTGTTAACGTTTTGTTGTTGTCCTTTAATAAAGATACATCATGTGGCTCCTCCCAAAGGATTTTGTGAAGTACTACTGAACGGATTTGTCGAAGTTGTGTTCATGGTAGTAGATGTAGTTGTCAAAGGGGGATTGTGGTGACTTGATGATGCCCCCGTGGTATTTACCGTCGTGGTAAAAAGAGGATTGGAATAATTTTCCCACGTTGTTGAGGAGCCAAGAGTGGTTCCATCCGATTGGGGTAGTGTTGTGGATGTTGTAGATGATTGTGATCCCCCAATAGATGTAGCATTTACTGTGTTGGAGATGTTTGGGATGTTGGGAGTGGTATTTATTGTCGTTGTGGTCTCAAAGGAAGTATTGCTCGTAGTATTTGAAAGTTGACCACTATGTGACATGTTATGTGTGTTATTGGCATTAGGGTCATGAAGTGTCAAATTTAGCGTGTTGGCATCAAATCCTGGTGGTAACTTAGCTCCCTCACTCAAGAGCATGGCTACAAATCTGTCTCTGTCTTGACGAGCTATTGCTTCAGCCATCTGATAGGCCTCTGGGTCTTGTGTCAATGCCTCTATGTGTTCTTGAAGTAGTTGACCATTTTCATCTCTTTGCAAGTAGAGGTCGAATGTACTGTTTGACGAGGCTTGTGTTGTTGTTGGAGGTTGATTGTCTAGATTGGTAAATGGGTCGTACAAGGTCCAGTTTGAGTCATATGGAGGATTGTTGACAGTAAATGGGGGGTCTTGTCTAAATTTTTCCATTTGTCTCTTTTGTTTTTGAAGTCTGGTTTCAACCATAAATGAGATTGCTCAAATAGGAATGACAGCCTAAATGCAAGTATGACACTATGTGAAGTCTAAGGTTCAAGATGAAAACTAGAATGACTAATGTTTTTGGATTTTTTGTGAATAAGGATATGCAATTTCTATGCAATTTAAGACAAGGTTATCTAAGCACCTCTAAACTCGAACTTTGTTTTTGATTTTGACTGCTAAAGGACTTTGTTGGAAATGACAAGTTGACAAGGTCTAAATGACTAGTGAGTCTCCCTAACTAGACTTTTGAGTTGGAAGAAATCTCACAAAAGAGGACAATGACTAAAGGAGGTTTGATAACTTAGTCCAAGAGGGTCTAATGTCGAAAACAATGACTTTGCAAAGGTGTGCTTAAGATTTTCCTAATCCTAAGTATGCAAATATGGACCTAGGGACAATGTATGTATGAAACTAGAAGGAATGATGTATGAAACCTATGGTGACTAATGCAAGCTGAGACAAGACTTTGAGCAATATCAAGTTTGGTTTCTGACAGAATCTTCTTGATGACAGTGTTTGACAAATGGTTGACAATTTGAAGACCTCAGGTTTTGACTTTGAAGTTTAAAATTTTGACAGGCAAATGCGTCACAGTTTAGCAAATGCGTCACAGTTTGGAAAGTGCAGTTCAGTTTTGAAATTGCGGCTTTATCACTGTCAAATGCGGCTCAATTTAGCATATGCGGCTTTTAAGTTGACAGATGCATCGCGACGCCTACAGATGCGTCGTTACAGGTTTTAGATGCATTTTAACATATCAGTTGCGTCGCAGAAAATCACTTACGGTTTGACAGATGCGACTTAGTTTAGTTTCAACATGATTTTCGTGTTGTTTTGATGGAAGTTTTGACTTGTTTGATGAATGTTTTGTTTGAACTGTGACAAAACCAGAATACACTTGACAAACACAGTGTTTTGAATGTAACCAAACACACATCAGATAAGCACGATCCTAAAAAGGCCAATAGGCCAAGGGTTTGTATACTTGGTATAGCCCACCTTTATACCCCGGATTGGTGATAAACACCTTTCCTTCTCGAGAGTGGATAGCTTAGAATTTTGGTGGCATTGGCTCCCCTCCACGGCTCATTAACGTCATTCGAGCACACCAAATTTAGATTCTTTGGGTAGTGACATCCCAAGAATTTCTATCTCTACTCAAGGGGATCAGTAGTGAGTGTCTTCAGGCATGATACTATACCCTGCACTATACCAAGCAATGGCCAATAGAACGGTTGGACACTAAGACAAGAGGTTTTTAATTCAGGCATTCCATTCGTGGGGCGTGATCTATGCGGTGAGAGTCCCCTTTCGGATCCATTTCGTCGGAACCACGCTCGTGATTCTTGGGCTTTCCCCAAGAACCCACTTTTCTATACCGGCTGGAAGTCCCTCGGTGTCAGGGTGCTACCAGTCTGAGTCGTTCTGGGGTGAGTACTTTTTCCCACCAGAACAGGCCCAAGTTCTAGAGTCAGTAACCGTTTCTCTTACACCCAGGATCGCACGAATGCACAAGGGGAGAGGATACTCCAATATACCGAATCATGAAGGGTAAAATAACAGAAAAGAATGGGTCTGGTTTTCTAATCACGAGGTTTTCACAAAGTGAGAGCATACTCACCTACCATCCCACAATCACAATCAAGCATAAAAGACATGATTTCATTTTATATGCATTAAACTCAAATGTTTGCTACTCTAAGAAAAACAAGCACAAAGTTTTGTTATTCCTTCTTTGACATGCGAATCTGCAAACAATGAATATTAGTAGTCTCTTATGCAATGGTCTTCGACAAACGAATGAGGATTGCCACACGCTACCAGAAAAGATTAGTAACACAAGAAAAATCTAATCTAGTTAACATGCAGGAATAAAAAACACAGAAAAAAAAAAGACCAGAAAACCAATAACCAGAAAAACCCGAAAATCTAAAAATCAAAATGGCAAAATCGAAAGAAAATTTTACCAGACAGTTGCGGCTCGACAGGGTAGATGCGTCGTTTGAGTCTTCAAGTACGGCTCAGGAGATCAAATGTGTCATTCGGGATGTCAGTTGCGGCTTGTCAGGTTGATTGCGTTGCTTCTGTCAACAGATGCGTCGTGACGCATCAAATGCGTCGTGATGTTAAAAAAATAGTTGCGTCGATCCATACCTGTACCTGCAAAACAACAGAAAACAACAAAAAACCATATGGAAACAAGCAAAACGGAGTCGGGTTTACCAATGTAATCAAGGGATTTCTTCAGATTTGGAGTGTTAGCAATAAACAATAAACGAAACCCAAAGATTTTACGAAACACAAAGGAAGTAAATAAAAGAACAATTATACCTGATTGTTGATACCTCCATCATTCCCTTTTGTAATACATTCTTGCTTGCTAGATAATGTTGCCCTCAGATTCGTCAATCGAGCAATCTAAAATGCCTAAGCCCTACAACAAGATTTGAAGGATTTGATATGCCTAAATGACTATGTCTACAAGCCAATGCCTATGTCTAAAATGATAGAAAAATTGAAATACTAAGATTGCCTATGACCATGAATACGAGAGTAAATAAATAAATGCCTATAGTAATTACGCCAAATGTCTCTTCTCAAAAATGAGAAGAAGATGGCATTTTATAGAAAAGGCCATTTCGAACGGACGAACGAGATAAATCAATGACAAGAACCTAAAATGAACGATCCAAATTAAACCTGAGAATCCCTAATTAGGGTTAGGGAAAAATCTTTAATCGAACGGTCAGAATAAAATCGGATCGACGGTGGAGAATAAATGAGGAAACAAATTAAAGAAATAAAGATTTTCAAAAAATCAAGAAGATAATACTGCCTGATTTACAAGATTCGAAAAATCAAAGAGATAAGATGTGAACTGAAGATAAGATTTGGAAAAATCAAGAATCTGCCCGATTGCTTGATTTTTAGAAGATTAATTACCAATTTGAATTAAAATAATTCAAATTATGGATTTTGAGAGATAATAAATAATCTTTTTCAGATTATTTATCAAAAAGGACTGACAGTTGAGATTGACATGACATTTTAAATAATTTAATTTATTTAAAATGAGAAGAATATTAATTGACAATTAAATAATTAAATTTAATTATTTAATTTAGCAGATAAGACCAATTAATTAAATAAATTAATCAACTTATTTAATTAAGACGATTAGTGACGTATTTAATAAATAAATGAAATTTATTTATTTAATAATCAAGAAGAAATAAATGACGAAGGGGGATTAAATAAATTAAGAAATTTATTTAATTAAGGGAAGACCTAGACAATTAATGACGTATTTAATAAATAAATAAAATTTATTTATTTAATAATCATGAGGAATAACTGACATGAATTAATTAAATAATTATGAATTATTTAATCAATAGTCGAATGTGGACCAAGGACATAATTAAATGTCTTAATTATGCTAGGACGAAAGTGGTAAAAATGAAGCTTGTAGGCCTAGGTCATTTTTAGGTGTCTACAGTTATGTTACAAAAGAATAATGATGGTTATGAACAGCCTGTATCTTTCTTTAGTAAATCATTATAGGGATCTAAATTGAAGTATGACATAATGGAGAAACAGGCTTTTGCACTAGGAAAGGCCACAAAATCATTCAGACCATATCTTGTTGGAGCAAAGGTGATTGCTTATGTCCCTCATGTAGCTGTCAAAGACATTTTAACACAGTCTGAAGTCACAGGGAAAAGATGCAGATGGATCAACAAGATTCAAGAATTTGACATGGAAATACAGATCACTAAGTTGGTAAGAGGCCAAGGCTTGGCTAAGCTGATGGCAGAAACTAATATTGAGGCAAATCAGATCTGCAATGTTGAAGAAGGGGTTGCAGTTGCAAGCATTGAACACACTCCTTAGTATACTGATGTTATGCATTATCTTAAATACATGAAATGTCTAGATGGATTGAGTAACAGCCAGAGGAGAACTTTGAAATTGCAGGCTTCAAAGTATGTTTTTATGGATGGCGATCTGTTTTGGAAAAACAAGGATGGCATATTGTTGTTATGTTTGGATGAATCACAGGCTAAGCATGTTTTGAAGGAAATGCATGAAGGAGTTTGTGGAGGTCATTATTCAGCAAAGACAACTGCACACAAAATTCTCAGGGCTGGGTATTTTTGGCCAAAGTTTTTTAATGATTCTTTTACACATGTGAGAAAATGTGATGCTTGTCAAAGGTTTTCTGGAAAATTGAAGTATCAGGGTGCTTTGCCACTTCGACCTTTGCAGGCTGATGCCCCTTTTCACCAATGGGGAATTGATTTCATTGGAGAGATATAAGAGAATTCAAGTGGAGGACATAGATGGATACTAGTTGCCGCTGATTATTTTACAAAATGGTTGGAGGCAATCCCAACCAAGCAGGCTACAAGTAAAGTTGTAACAAATTTCTTGATGGACAACATTATCACCAGATTTGGTACACCATTGAGGATAATTACAAACAATGGGATGTGCTTCAGGTCAGATGAATTCAAAAGCTTTTGTGATAAGTTTGGCATTACTATTTCTTATGTAACTCCTTATCATCCACAAGCCAATGGTCAAGCAGAGTCCAGCAATAAGAGTCTCTTGAAGATTATAAAAAGGATGCTAGGACAGAACAAGAAGGCTTGGGATTCAAAGTTAAAACTGGCTGTGTGGGCTGATAGGATCACTGTGAAGAAAGCAATTGGAAAATCCCCATTTGAATTGGTGTATGGAGTACAAGCCAGGATGCCTTTGCAGAATTTGTTACCAGTATACAAGTTTGTCTTACTGGAAGATTTGGAAGTTCCTGAGCCTATGGAGGATAGAATGGAGCAATTGGCTGAACTTGATGAAGTAAGGAGGGAGGCCCAGAATCAAAATATGAAGTTACAGGCATAGATGAAGTATCTATTTGACAAGAAGGAAAATAATAGAAAATTTGAATAAAATGATTTGGTGTTGATGTGGAATGCAAGGTGTCAGGAGAAAGGCAAGCATGGTAAATTTAAAGCTCTTTGGTTGGGACCTTTTGTTGTTACTGGTAAGAAGGGTGAAGACTCATATTATCTACAAAACATGGCTGGTGAAAGTCAGGAATTTCCTGTTCATGGGCAATTGTTGAAGCTTTTCTTCTCTTGATCAACATAGAGGGTTGAGGGTTGCCAATGCATGGACAACTCTTGTGCATCCTCTTTAAAATTATTTTCCATGCATAGTAGTTTACATTTTCATCCATCTCCATTTCACTATCATTTTTCATTCATCTCCATCTTGCATTCACCTTCCATTCATTTACATTGCCTTTCACTCCATTCATTCCATTGCTGCTCATTGGTTCATCATTTTTGTCTGGTTTGCTCACCCTAGATTCTGGATCCTTGCAATGATCTTACTATCATTCATCCCCAAATAGAGCCACTGTTAGAACTATAAAGTTTTGATGTTTCACATATTGATTTTACTCATAAACTTCCAGATTTGGTCTTTCCTTATGCATTTTCCACTCATATTTTTCCGTATTGCCCCTTTGAATCCATTGGGTCTTGCATATTTTCCATTCTGGTTCATATCGGCATAGGTCTCCATTTGTCTCCCCTACCCACTATGTTTTTCTACTAATATATTTTGTTTCAGGTGTATTGGCGTGACACCATTTGGGTCTCTCCGACCCGTTCTTCTTCTGGCAAACGTCTGTTGCCTATTGGAAAGATGTTTCTCTTGTTTCGGCAATTGGAGATTTCTTCTGCTGGCGGTTTTCGGCATATGTTATGGCTTTTGGGTAGTGTCTTACCGAATATCACTAGCTTCCCCGACTTTTCATTTTGGTGGCTCATCGGTATATGTTGAATGTCTTCAGTATAATGTCATGGCGAGTTCAATGTGTCTCACCGACTTCACAGCTGGTCAATTCAGCGTGAGTTCATTCTGGTCTCACCGATCGATGGCGGAAGATTATGGGCATATTGGTATTGGTCAGGTCAGTCGCCATAAGGTCTTAACGAATACATTTGGGTCTCACTGATGGAACGTAATATAAGCCTTTGTCGGCATGAGTTGCACTTTCTCTTGGCAGTCTATGGTGTCGGAATGACTTTCGTTGTGGCCTTGCAAATTCTACAAAACGTCTTGCCGAAGGTTTGTGGTTGTAGCGACAGTTGATCTTTGTTGGCATAGGATTTTCTTTGTCTTGGCGAATTGAGATAAAAATGTGGGATGCTTCGGTATGAATTGGGGCGATCACCGTAAGGTCTCGGTGAGTGACCTTCAGTCTCGCCGATGGAGAGCGATGAATGATCTTATCGGCAAGAGTGTGAACTTTTCTTGGCGACCTATGGGTGGTGGGGGCCATTCGATGTAGCTTGGATAAATCTGTGTAACCTCTCCCCGACACCTATGTGTTATAGCGAAGTAGTGTGAGAACAAATGGGTGCTATGTGATTTCGGTATGACTAATGGGTTGTTACAACGACATGTAGGGATTAAAGTGAATTCCGATAGGACATTTTGTTATCTCTGTGACTTCTCACCAACTGCACAGGGCTATAGTGAAACGAAAAGGAACAAAAGGATGCATCTTTTCTTCGGAATAACATTTGGGTGGTCACAATGACTTGAGGCTATATAAGCATCTTCGGCTTGACATAGTGATCTCGGTATATGGTCTCCCCAAGAACGATAGGCTATGGCGACACTTCTTGTTTTCGGTGTGGCATTAGCCTGATCACAACGACACTAAATTAAGAGGAGCCTTTGGTGGAGCATTGTGTTGTCTGTGTGATATCTCCTCGACCCAGATTTTCACAGCGAAAGCATAACACACACACAGTGAGCACAGGATGTAATGTTTGAATTGCCTTCGGCAGGACGATATGGGTGTCTCGCCGATTGTCTCACAGGTAAAAATAGAACTTCAAAATCTTGTGGCCGACATGTTAAATGCTTGGAGACCGTTGTTGGCCAACTTGAATTGAGCCCAAATCTTGTGGAGGGCCGACATAATATTTTATTTTGATATTTTTCCCATGTTGGTGTATACATAAGCATGTTGCAATTGTTAATTAGGAAGAGACATCAGATTTTTGATATATTACAAGTAGACACAGTAGAGTAAAATTATCAGACCAGAGGCTATTATTGCATGATTTCACCATGGAGGTATTTATGAGATTCAGTTGATGTTGCTACATTTCTCTGATGTCAATTATCTATTGAATAAAAATGAAAAATACTACTAAGTTGTCTCCATGAATGATTTTTCTAGTTGTTTAAATTAACATAACAAGTTTATGTTTGATTTATCGATACACATTTGTTGTATTAGTGTGATCAATCAACTGGTTCTTTCAAGCAAAGATTAAATCCTTTTATTGATCACAGTAATCAGAGAAACTCATTTTGGATTATTGAAGTAGAACTTAGTAGTCACATTGTTGCATGTTTATACAAGTTGTAAACAAAACATATGCCAGATAATTTGTGTCTTCTCTAGAAAG
Source organism: Sequoia sempervirens (assembly GCA_007258455.2). Classification (NCBI taxonomy): domain Eukaryota; kingdom Viridiplantae; phylum Streptophyta; class Pinopsida; order Cupressales; family Cupressaceae; genus Sequoia; species Sequoia sempervirens. The sequence continues at coordinate 212,438,505 of VDFB02193867.1, read as the reverse complement.
TGTTGCTTATCTTGATCTCATTTGACTCTGCATACCCAACAAGGCACTAGTCTCTGCACTTCGTCATTTTGAATTCATTCAACTTCTTTATATCTTTAAATTGAGCATTTAGGATTTAGATTAGAATATTATCACTGTGTTTCATTTGTTCACCTCAAATTGCCATTGTGGACAAATTACTTTTAGAAGATAATCACAAGTTAAGTCTGCACAATTCAAAGAGGTACACCCGCCCAAGTTTAGCAGCACCTAAAGAGTAGAAGGTTGAATTTTTTCAACCTTGTCTGTTGCCCTAAAGCGTATCATGAGATTGGCAGCCTCTTGAGGCATTCAGCCTGCGTTTTTGAGAGCTAACACTACTATTTTCACCTTTGGATAGAACATATTAATATATTCATCTACAACCTATTCCAAAGTTAGAACCTTCACCTTTGGTTAAGATCTCTAATTATAATCCTTTCTATTTCAACTCATATAAAATTTTCTTTTCACCATGTTTTAAACCTCTCCACACTCATTGATGCCTCATATTCTCTTAACCACTCCATTACTATAAAATTTTCTTTTAATATTATTACTAGGTTAATTGACCTTTTTCTATTAGTTTAAATTAGATCCATGTCATTTGAAAATATGTATTACTCAAAAATCCTTGGGTATTCTATCATATCCCTCCTATCATGCTCATTTTATGCCTTCTATATCTTCTCTATCCTTTTCTAATATGTTTCCTCAAATTATTCTCTTTCAACTTCATCTCTTTCTCTTTCTTTCTATAAATGAGTGGGAGTTTCTTATTTTATTCAAATTCCATTTCAATATCTAACCTTATTCTTATCCAATTATCCATAATGAATTGATTTAATGGTTGTGAATCCCTTTTATGAATTACAAAGAAATAAACTTATTTTGACTTAGTAATCACACCCCTTTAGAACTATTGTCTGTTTCATAGCCAACCCCTAAGTGCTAGGCCCCCAAAGATAAATGATATTGTTATTAGGATTCAACTGTGTAGTTTTTTTAGTCAAACTCATTGACCCATGTACTTCATGGTTAAGTGTGCTTGAATTGGAGTAGTACTAGGATGGGTGACCTCTCAGGAAGTCTCAATGCTTCACCTTTGTGATCATCACCTAGATGCAATGAGTGCTAAGTAGACCATGAATTATCATGAGAGATGGGTTCTAGTGAACCACTACTCATGAAACATGGGTCAATGAGTTTGACTCAAAAAAACTACACAATTGAATCCTAATAGCAATGCCATAATAACTATGCTACTCAATACTTCTCTTACAATACAAAAAAGGAAAGTATTGGCCACTATGTTGCATTTGTTTAATTTTACTTTAGAATTATTTTATTGACTACATATATATATGGACACAATTTTTTTTAATTTTTTTTTTTTTAAATATATTTTTTATCTACTTTATTTGTTGTATTTTGTTTGTAGAGTTTTTTTGGATAACACACTTGTTTTACTTTTGTATCTAACTTTTAATTTTATTTTTGGAAAAACTATCATTCATTATTTTTGTAATTCTTTTGTTTTGTTTTTACTTTTAAAAATTAGTAAATTTTATATATTTATTTAATTTATTTATTTAATTGATGAGGTCACAAATAAGGGACCTCACCTCCAGTAAAAAGTCACAACAATTACACTCTAATGGAATTTGAACCTTGATGACAAGAATAACAACACAACTTAACCATCACACCATGCCACTATTGACATATTTATTTAATAATTTTATTTGTAACTACTAATATATATTAAAAAAAATCTTTATATTTTAAAAAATAATTGTCAACTCTAACTCATTTTTCTTTTACAATTATATTGGTTTTTCTCCCCCACTACCACTATAAACTATGTTTCTCAATACAATATTTTTTAGAAAAATAATACCTTTTTTATTTTCTTCAAATAATAATGTAATTGCTTTATTATCTTATAAATTATTTATTTCCTCAAATTGATAATGGAGACAGATTATTTTTCACCCACTTGCATTGCATAAGATTTTTTAAATGTGAATTCTCATTAATTTTATATTCTTTCATTTTAATACGGTAGACTTTTTTAATGAGGTTTTGGGTTTTCACATGGAGAAAGCAAATCCCAAAATCTTTTGATGGTCAAGAAAGTACCATTTTTTTTTCAACAAATGGAGTAGGTTTGAATAGTTTACTATATTTTTTAATATTCATAAAGTATTATAAATGATATATAGTATTTTTATCTTGTATAGAGAGACTGATAACATCATGAATGACAGCAAATTTTGGACTTTTTCTTATAGTGAGGATATTCCAAACAACAACGGCTATTTTGTCTTATATTCCACATACATATGATGTGGTGTCCAATAGTCTCATTCCATCTAGAAAAGCATGTGGATCCAACATGGCTCACGGGTGGTACAACAACAATCATATGTCTTATTTTGCTAGGTTTACAACACAAAGTCCTTCGTCAACATTTCATAAGCATGACATAGAGAGATAGGTATATTTGAGAAGAGTGGTTTATCTACTTGAACTTGTGCAAGTTTTCAACTTGGAAATTTTCCATAAGGGAATTTCATGTAGAATTGTTACCCTATTTGTTTGATTTTTTCAAGTTAGAATTTTGGTGGCATGTTTAGGAGAGCTTAAAGAGTTCATTATTGGGTATGTGAAGAGATAAGTGTTCAAAGACGCAAGAAAGAATGAATGAAGTGTCTATTTTTTTGGTTTTTATAAGTTGAATTTTGTTTAAGGATAATTTAAAGAGTCAATTGTGTATGTTAAGGAGTCCTAGTCGAGTGAGGTGAATTTTCATTTGTTTGGTTTCTATGAATTGAATTTTGATGACAATTCTAGAGATAATTTAAAAATAAAATTATATTTTAATGGATGATAAGGAACTTTTTGTCGGGGATATTATTGACTCTAATTTAAAAAAGAGTAGTGATGAAATTAAATTTCGATAGTATGGCTAGAAATGAAGTAAGGAGTCAATTACATCTTCATGGACAAGGAACCTTTTGTAGTGGAGGTCATTAGATCTTATCTTGAAAGGAATCAATAACAATGAAAAATTTATATTAGTAATAAATTGGTTAAATTTAGTTTTAGCTGTAAAAATTAAAGATGAGTTTTTTTAGGTATTTTCATATCATGATTAATACAATGAGAAAGGTCCAATACTTAGTCAAAGAATATAAATTAGTTAAAGAGATCAATATTTTAAATATATTCAAAAATATATGAGCTAACCTAAATATTCAAGTAATTGAAAAGATAAAATATATTGTAAAAAAATTGTAAATGTTGATAATGTCTTTCTTTTGCATTAGTAGGACATATAATTGTTGCATTCACATTTTTTAGCATATCGTAAGATGGACATGCTAAAGATGATGAATACAATCAAGATAACAAAGGTTGGGAGGATTACTGGGGTGTGGAAAGGGATGAAATTATACTAGATATTTTTATTTAAGGCCAAATTGAAGGATCTTTATCTTACTTCCTTTGTGGCTACTTATCGTGTTTCCATGGATCTCAAAGAGGTTTCAAATGGTTGTCTTGATTTGGGCCTACAAAACAAATTTCTTTCCTAGGCATTTAACTCTATTGTTTTTCTAGTTAAGGATCCTACCAAGGAAGTATTTGGTGAATGTATAAATGAGGTAATTGTGTGTGCAAGTACCTTGATAGGGCCACAATAGGGTCTAACGGGTTGACCTACCACTATGCAATGGGATCTCACATATTGGTTTTGGGGAGGGTTACACCTTGGTTGATGTACCCCATTCTTTTGATGCTAATGGGTCCTCAAGTCCCCCTCTAGTCCTTTCTTTATTGTAATGTTTTGATCTTGAAGTGGCCTTGGAGGAGGATTTTTTCAAGCCTATGTTTGATGCATTGTTTGGGGTTCCTTCTATTGAACTAATATTCAATGGTTCTTCCATGCTAGCTAAGGTTCTTTCTATTAATTCAGTTCATGCTCATTACTAGGGTGAAGCATCCTTTCCTTTAACGGCTCTTACATTTTGTTGAGGGCTCCTTATGCCATTGTTGATAAAGCTTCTGCTTATGTGGATAATTCCCTCATAGGGAGGTTCTCAAGAACTTATCCAAATATTGATGTTGTTCATAGTTGGGAGAACACATGTATATTGCAAGGAGGGTCTTTATTCTTTGGAAAATTATTCCTTTCATTGAAAATATGGTCTATTAGGTTTAATGCTACCAAGGAAAAATCAAATTGAATCTATATTTAGGTAAGACTCTAAGGGGTCCCTTTAGAATATTTGGACAAAGAGAACAGAAGAGGTATTGTTAATGTCATTGGTTCATTTTAGCTATTGATAATGTTACAAAATCTATGAGATTCATTTTTAACTGGATTTTATGTTTTTATTAATATTGATAAGGTGTTTCCAAACACGATTAATTTGTACTCCAAGTTGGGTATCTAGGAGTATAAATTTTGTTATGAGTCATCCTCATTGGTTTTCCTTCATTACCATAGAGCTAGGATTTTTCCCATTCATGCCAATATATCAAAGAGAAGCTCCATATTCAATCAAAAAAGGATCTTGGTTATTAGGTTTGGAAGAAATTATTTGGGCTTCACATTGTAAGCCCTACAAGGAAAACTCAAGGTTTTTCTCTTAAGGGAAAGAAAAAACTAGATGTTGTGTGTACTTTAGTATTTGATTTTCTTATAAATTTCAAAAAGGATTTGGACTTAGTATTTGTGTGTCTCATTCGGGACATGAGGGGATCATTCCTTAAGGAAAAAATCAAACTAAATGTTGTTCTTTTAGTCGAGATTGGTTCTTTGAAAAAGGTAGGATAACCCAATCAATTCAAATTTTAATTTCACTTCAAACCTCTTTTGAGAGGTTTGGTTTTAATCCTTCTTGACTATGGTTTTGGTTGTCCTTTTGTTGTAGTTTTTTTATTTTTTTCCCAAGGGCCTTTCTAGTCTCAAGGCCAATTTCATTATGGATTCTAGTTTTTTGTTGTTGTAGCCTTTCTTGATGTAGAAGGATTAGGGGTCCTTTCAAAACCCTATTCTAGTTCATAACTCTAGTCAAAAGTGCTCAAGGAATAAAAATTATACTATATCAATGGTATCCAAAACACTCAAGAGCTGCAATCAATTCATGCATGGTAAATATTTCTAACATAGAGCGTGGTGACTTATTCGAAAAGTGTCATACTAAATTAAGTGATATGTTGCATCAAATTAGGATACTAAAAACTTTATTCTCTTTGATTGTAGTTAACATACATTGTTTTCATATCTATGTATCACTCCTATTATGCCAATAAACTAAGGATGTGCATAATATATTCCCTTATAATTGACTTAGGGATTTTTTATGATACATAAATAATTTTCCAACTCTTACTAAAGAAACAATTTGTATATGACATGTAAAAAGATAATTTATAAAATTTGTGCCTATCTCTCATGTGAAATCCTTAAGACCTGGAATCTCACCACCACTCTAATATGATTTCTATAAAATATGAAGTTAGCAAAATTAAAAAAGGAAGGCTTAAGTCTTTGTAGCTGTAGACACTCAAAATATCTTGATTGATATCATGCACTCAATTTTGATTAACTAACTTCGATTCTTCCTTGATCATTTCTTTACTAACCAATTAATTGAATAATCTTTATTTAATTAATTCATCAAAATTCTTCCTTTAATTAAATAAATCAACTTTATTTAATTAAATCCTAATGTTCTTCATTTAATTGAATAAATCAAATTTATTTAATTAAATTACTAATCTTCTAATATCCTCTCATTTGATTTAAATAAATTCAAGCATTTAAATTAAATGTCACAATCAAACTAATTCCACCTAAGTTAATTAATCCTAAATTAATTAACTCTTAACACTAATCCTCCATTCCACTAGCTTTTACAAGTTGCACATGTAAATCAATTTATTTGATTTACTAATTCCTCCTATTTTCATTCAAATATGGCATATTCTTTGGAATATTCCACTTATTTGAATTCTCCCTCCCAAAGGACTTTTGTCCTCCAACTTGGCATTAAGAGTTCTTACATGTCCTCTCCTTGAGCCACCTTGGCATTAAAATAACTTACATCTCTCATTACACAAGTCACCTCTTCAAATTCAAATTTCACCTACATGCATTTAACATGCACATTGTTAAAAATATGCTCCACTCTCCTTCATTAGCATGTTGACAAGTGGCACAATCATTGGTCCTTTTTTAATCCCACATTCTCCCCATTCTTCACTCTTCAATCCTTCTTCATTATAAATAGGGGTCTTCTCTATTGATTTGGGATCCACAAGTTGACACAACTTCATGCAAATCCATTAGAGCCATTTGAGTTGAAAGCATCCATGATTTCATCCACAATTTCATCCAAGTTAGCATAGAATTTCATCATCCATAGCTAGTTTATTGACATTTTGTATCAAGAATCACACATCCATCATCAATCTTATCAAGGGATTGGTAAAGGGCTTCTTTCCACATCAAAGAAGCACTAATCCCCCTATGGGATGCTTGTTTGAGCATTAGAATAGTATTCCGTTAGTAATTTTTTTGGTATTTTACTTTGTTTTCATGTTCTTGTGTTCAAATGAATTTCATAGGGAATGCTTGTTACACTTGTTTAAGGACTAATGTTTGATTGTTTTTTCATGTTTGAGTAGTGTGAACCATGATCCTAATACCTGTAAAACACAACAAACAAACACATTAGAAGATTGAAATGCAATTTAGAAACATGATTCCTCAAGAAATCCATTTATCAATGCTCTAAATAGGAAAATGAAAGCAATACAATGAGAAATCAACAAAAGAGATTAAATCCTATGAAAGCAATGTAAATTCTTGATCTCCTGAGGGAGTTGGTGCCAATTTGATGTGAAAATTGGCCCTTTCCCAACTCCAATGCTAGCTTTGATGATTTGATAAAGATTGTGATCCACTTTGATGAAGATTTGATGAATGCTCCAAGCCAAAATCTGCAAAAAACCTAGCTATGATTCAATGAGATGGATGAGAATTGCTAAGTATTTTAGCATGGTAACTTTGCTTGAGATGTGGATGATGAAATAAGGATATAAGCTCTTTATTTATAGATTGATAAGTTGAAGAGATGTCCAAATTTGATCAATGTGGGACAAAGATTCAACCAATGATATGATGCCACTTGTCAACATGTGAGAGGATGAAGGTTGAGCAAGTTTTGAGGATTGTGCCAATAAATGCACAAATTTGAAATTCAAATTTGTTGAAATGACTTGGGAAAGAAAATGCCACTTGGCTCAAGGACAAGGACATGTAAGAGATCTTAAATGCCTTGTTGGAAGGACTTATTCCCACTTGGATTTTGAATTCAAATTAGGGGAATATTCCTTAAAAGATGCCTTGTTGAAGGAAAAATAGAAATTTAATAAATCAAATAAGTCTATTTTCATGTGCAAGTTGCAAAATCTAGAGGATTTGATGGATTAAGACTAAATTAATTAGGATTTGATTAATTTAAGGGGATATTTAGTTGATTTGACGATTTGATTTAGATTTTTGGATTAATTTAAATCAAAAATAGAGGAATATGATAAGAGGCTAATTAAATAAAGATTTTGATTTATTTAATTAAAAGGGATGGTGTTAGATTAAATCAAATAAAGTTTTAATTTATTTAATTTAACAGATAGACTTTAGAGATTTAATCAAATAAATTGATTATTTAATTAAATAGGGATAATTAGATCAGATGAATTGATTTAATTAACAAGGGAAAGTGACTTAATTAGACAAAATAATTTATTTAATTAAGAGACGAATATTGATGAATTTAATCAGATAAAGGAATTTGATTAAACAGTTAGACCGAGGGATGATTTAGGAAGAAATGATGTTAGTAGATCAGAGTGTGATATCAATCTGTATATTTTCGATGTCTACAAGTAGGTCTAGGCAAAGCATTCACATTTGGCACTAGGAGAGCAAAAATCTCAAAATTAACACATTTTTTTCTCTATTTTCATCATTTTTTCCATTTTCTATCTTTCCAAGTTGCAGCGATGCTAAAAAGATAATCAACAATGCTGGAGGAAATAGTGACGCAAACGCGGTCTCTATTTTTCCACAGGGTGACGTTGAATTCAGCATAGCAATGTTGAAATCCTCAAACATCGACACAATCGTTTCAATGTCGCTATATAGCGATGTTGCCTCTGTGTTCAAATGGCAACGCTATTGTTTTTTTGCTGTTATAGTCAATCTTAAAATGGCCATATCTTGGTCATACAGAGATCTTTTTGAAGCTTTTTTTTAAATGTGGTAGAATTTCATAAGCTATGCAATGGTGTAGGTGTTTCTTAACTTTGATAGAGTTAAAATTTTCAAATTTTCACCTAATTTCAAATCATAATGAAACTTGGTCTAATTTTTATGGTTTCTATGCTTAATCATTTATCTAACCCTCATATCTTCTTGTTTATTGATTTCATCTAACATTTGGAGCTTGGATTGTAGGTTTTAAAGGATCATGGAGCATGGAAGTGAAAGAAAAAGCATTTGATACTCATTGTAATAGTGTTTTTAAACACTCATGGGAAAATAACCTATCATATATTTTCCTTTCATGCTTTAGGACCAACTAGAATTATTTTGCGCATAAAATTAACCTACAACTCAAGCTTTGTCAAGTTGGTTAAAATTGAACCTTAGACACTTACTATAATTTTGATTTGGACTAAAATTGAACAATTAACTTCACACTCAAGTTTGGTGCTTTAAAAAGAACTCATTATTGCCTTTGAGGATTTAAAAAAAACTTGTGCTTACTTTTTTTTTTAATCTTCTTTACAAAATAATACCATTCAAATGCATGTGCACTTCTCTCATGCTTCACAGGTGATCTTGAGAATCAAAATCATTTTAGTGATTTTAGGTTGTCCAAAAGATTGCCTCCACACTTCAATTTTGGGTTTAAAATTGAACAAATCATGCGAGTGTGAAGAAAAGGCATTGTGTGTGTTCCCTCCTAAGTACATTAGGAAATCAAACTAAAAATGTACTTATTCACTATTGTCTACCTTTAGAGAGCCTACCTTGGTGGGAAAAAGTACTCACCCCAAGGGAATGACTCAAACCGGTAACGAGCTAAACGACAAGCTAATCCCAACCGGTATATAAATTTGAATGTTGAGGAAACTCAACATTACAGGTGCTTCTATAGACAAGTAGGTGACACTCTTTGTATGGGTTGATCTTTCCTCTCATGTGACCATCTAAACAGGTACCCTAATTACGAACCAATCTGTGTAAAAGCCAAAAATCCCAATATTTGTTGGCGTCAGGAGGTCAGACCTTCGGAGCCATCCCACATATTTGTGATTCTTTGTAGAGATGAAAATTTTGTCATGGGAGATTCATGATAATTGAAGCTTGGATGACCCGTAGAAGTGAGTACCATGGAGGGGAGCTAGTGTGATCAAGCTTCTAGTCATTTGCTCTGAATAAGTGCAGCTGGATTTATCCAAATGGGAACTCAACAAATATTGTCTCTTCTATCCTAGGGTTGTGCAATCTTTGAGTTAGTTAAACACATTGCTTGGATCCAAAATCTTGGAAACAAACATTCAACAAGGTCATCAAAATTTTAAACCCTTTAGGAAGATCAAATACCTTTGAAAAGTCCAAGTATTACTGCTTGTCCCTAGGGATTCTATCCTTAGAGGCTTCTAAATATTTGGGCCTATATCTCAATTTTCTCTCTCTAAAGTCAACATTAGGGAACTATTTCCTTGATTCTCTTGATTTCCACATAATGGACCTTGTGGGATGAAAATAAATTGAGACATACATTTAGTTTGAAAAGCTAAGCAAGAAAGTGTGGATATGGTAAAAGAAATTCATTAACCAAGATTAAATCAATTGAAACCCACATGTGCTTGTTATCTTTTGTCTTACGATCTTCCAAGGAAAACATTGGTCTTTTTTTTTGAACTACTCATAGGGTAAAGCATGCTCTTCACTATCTTGGTCTTGTAAACAAGGTGCTCCTTAGGTTCATATAGGATCAAATCAATCGTTTCATCCATCTCAAACATCAATCAAATTCCATCTCACAAACAACTTTTGAACCATTGGATAAATCATTCATACTAGACTTTTGGTAAAATCCTTCAAATCAACATCAAAATCTCCTTGTTTGGCTAAGTGTGTGTGGACGAATCCTTCCTCATACATCTAGTTAAATTATCATCCTTGTGGAAGAATTTATTCCAAGATAACATCCAACATCTTGGGGTTTATAAGTCCATTCTCCAAATCAAATCAAACCAATCCAATAAAAAATCCTAGAGTCTAGCATTGATCCAAGGTTCCTAAAAGTTCAACACCCATATCATTCACACCTTTCATCCTTCATCTCATCATTGTTCATAAATCCCTTAGAGGTAAACAAGGTCAAAACACAAGAAGAACATGGAATAAAAACTTGATTCATACATCATGAGTAACCTAAATCAACCATGTTGAGATTATGGATGCACAATCCCTAAAGCTCTGAAATCTTCAATCAAGGACCCTTGCCAAGAAAGATAATCACCCACATAGAAAGTGTTCGAACTTAGGCATGCACAATGGGGATTCTATATTGATCTACATTATGAGATTGGATGAATAAAAATGTACAAGATGCCTTCAATATATAGGCATGAGAGAAAACCTAAAATGCATGAGATGTTGCCATGTGTCTTGATCTAACATGTGACAACATGTGAACCCTATCTAGAAAATTATTAAATGTTGAGATAAGTTCTAGAAGGAAAACTCATCTTCTCGAAGGAATCTTATCCCTACAAACATGGAAGGGGACATTACCCCATTATTAAATGATTTATTAAAATGCAACCTAGGACTAAATGATATATGACCTAAGTTAACTTATGCTAGTGTAATAATTAATTTAATTACACTAACACCCCCCCATAAGTTCAACTTAGGGAGGAAAATTCAATGATTATGCAAAGGTGATGACGATGATGATGATGATGGTCCCGGCTACAAGGCCATGTTAGGTACCCATTTACATGAAGATGCAGAAAATCTCCCACAACTGGAGAAAAGGGGAAAACCTAGTGGGAACAAAACCCCTCTCCAGAAAGGAGATGAAAAAGCAAAAAAGATATGAGATAGGATGGGAAGGATGGAGGACTCCCAAATACCCCCCAAGGACACCATCCGTCACATGGATACAATACAATCAATAGCCCCCCCTAGGAGGGAAATAGAGAGACTATATAGCCCCCCCAGAAGATGTGATCACCTGCAAAGATGGTATGAAGACAAAACATGATCCAATGTCAACAAACAACTTGTCTCCCTTTTGAAAGAAACAAAACCAAGTGCAAGTGTAGAGATGCTTCCCATTCTGGATAGGAATTAAAGGAAGGAAGGATGAAGATTGATGCTGATGATGTCTTTGAACTCTGCTCAAATGTCTCCTTGCCTGAAGATGAAGATGCCACAATCAATGAAGAGGGTGAATGGCTAGGACAATGCAGAAACTGATGATGAACAATATCCAAAGAAAATTATGGAATGAATGTGATGGATGTGATAGACACTTGATATCCCCCCTAAATGAAGTGTCCTCAAAACCATTGAAAGAAATCTGAAGCCAATCCAATGGTAGATGTTGAAGAAACCTCAAATCCTGAATGGAATGATAGGGACGAAGTCTCATACATGAAATTGTTGAAGAGAAACCAAGTGCCTCCAAGATAGTATCAGGATCCCCAATCAAGGTTGAGACAAAAGGATGAGGAGACTCAAGAGAACTCTCCAAAGTGGGATCTAAATAGAGGAATGATACCCCTCAAGAATGTCCTCCAAACTTGTAGAAGTAGCCAAGTTAGTGATACCTGAAACGAAGCCATCCCTTGATGTCAAGTCTAGAAAACTAAATGTGTCCTGATGGATTGTAGTACCCCTCCATTTTGCTTATGTTTTATGTTAGCATGTTTTCACTTTGATGGACCTTGGTACCTTGTTTTGGTGTATTGATCATTGACTTTAGAGTGATAGTGGATTTATTTTGTGATATGATGATACATTGTATGGTGATAATTATTTTGACATGCTTTATGTTAGCATAGATGTTTACTTCTGATGTTATTGCTATCTATATTCTTATGGTAGATTAATTGTTATTTATTTTGTCAGTTTGATGTGATGTGTATTGGTGTGGAGAATGGAGTTACATCACTCGCTTGCGAGTGCCCTATGATTTCCGTGATTTTCTCCGCACGGTGTGTTTGAAACATGGATTATATATGTATGTATGTTATTTGTCTGATTGCAGGATTGCAGGTACATGACACCGACTCCACCTGGTTTCTCAGGTCTGAGCGTGTCAAGACTCAACAAAAATGTTGATTGGGAGGTAGTAACAAGGTTTTTCCTAGACTAGTCTTAAACCCAGTCACAGTATGTCATCAGTTTAAGTTGGATGTCTTTGGTTGCCTCGTTTGTGTTTGATTGGATTATTTATTATGAAAGGAAAATTTTGTTAATTTAATGATAGACTAATGTTCTTTTAATTTAATGTTTATTTTTAATTAATTTTAAATGTTGCAAATAAAAGCTTTATATTTTATTTAATTAATTAAATTAGTTTATTTGGTTAAGTAATTTAATCATTGAGATTAAAATTATTTAATTAAATTAAAGTTGCTTTATTTGTGAGAATAGATTAAATTTAAATTAATTGTTTTGTGGGAAATAGAATTTTAATTATGAAATAAATTGTAAAGGGAATTAGATTTTTGAATTTTGAATTCTTTAATTCTTTAATATGCATTGGATTCTTGATAAGGAAGAAAGAAAGATTCACCCGTAAGTTGGTTGGAAGATATTTTCTTCTTGACATGTGTGTTAGTTAAATTAATTGCTTTTTCTTGTTGAGGATTCTCTCAGAAGATATTATGTGATTTGGGAAAACAGGAAAACACTTCACGGGAAATTGAGAAAGAACAGAGCTTTGTTGAAAAATTGTGTCATTTTGTGATTTCCTTTGGATTTTGTTTTAAAATTTTTGGAAGAGATCCTCGGATAGATATTTGTTCAATATTTGCATTCTTCTAGAAATTGGTGTACTGGAAGGGCTTTGGAAGATTGCACACAGCAGGAAAACAAAGCTTCTCTTCTACAGCCAAGTTCTTCAAGCTACAGGAATACATGTATTCCCCTATTTATTAATTTGTTTTCTTTTGAGAAGATTTCCTATGTAAGAATTAGTTTTGTGCAAGTTTTGTGAATTTAAAAGATTGCCTAAGGAAATAATTGTGTTTGTGACTTCTGTATTTCTTCTCAGTGCTTTTTGTGAAAAATAATTTTTAGAAAACTTGTTGCCTCTTTGTGTTAAACTCCAAAATAAGATTTTATAATGAAATCAGATAGCAAAACAGAAGGCTTTATTAGACAATAGAAAATTCTGAAGAATTCTTTGTTGTTATATAAAAGTAGATTTCTGTTAAATTTGGGGAAAAGAAATCTCAGGAAAGAACTTTACTGTAGAAATGATTTTGGTAATTTTGAATTGAAAATTCTCTATTGTTGAAATTGAAGATCTTTGACAAAAATTGTATTAAATTGATAGATTTTTATCAATTACCTGTAGAAAAACCCTGTGGAAAGTAATTACCATTACAGTATTTTACTTATTGTATAGATTGTGCATATATTTATATATATATATATGTGTGTGTGTATCTATAAAATATATATATACATATACATATACAAATATATAAATATATTTATATTTTTTTTTTATTGTGAAACTGTCATTGAATTTTAATTACCTGAAGCTACGAAATCCGTACGCGAAATTTAGAAGTCACCGGATTTTAATTCGCGGAAGTTTTATTTTAATTTTTAAAAATATTTGGAAAATTGTGATATACCTTAGGGGGCCGTAGGGGCTACCCCCACAGCCGCTCCCATATAGGGTGACGGCTGTGGAAGCAGTCAGCACTGCCCTCACAGGCAGCGACGGCTGCCAACACAGCCGCTACCCCATACGGGGTAGGTTGCGAATGGCAGCCCTTACACAACCGGCGGCTGTGTAATTTCACAGCTGATAAAACCCTAAGTTTTCCATTAGATTTAATCTTTGAATTTTGAATTTTGGTTATTGGTTGTGAATTTTGAAATTAATTTAATTTAATTTATAAATATATAATATATATATATAAATTTATATGTACTTTTATTGTTATATACATTTATAGTATAAGGAAAATACTTTGTATTTAAATAACGTATTATTTATTAGATATTTGGAAGCATGAGATCAACTAGTTTTAAAACAATAATATTGAAAGAGAAAAAAATTGGCATTTATTCTCATGTGAAATTGAGAAAGTTAAAATTAGATTATTTGATAATGAATTTTAATCAAGTTGATTTATTTTCATGCTAATTATAATTGTCTTGATTGGATTTAGTAAATCCTAAAATTAGATGTTTATTATGCCTGATTAGTTTTAAATTGTTTTAACTTTTGATTGGGCAAATTGGGGATTTCATGTGATTTCAAGTCTTCCAGATGTAATCTCTTAAGGGGAGTTAAATTTTTTAATGGCTTCATATCTTTGAACAAACTAGGATAGTGCACATGGGTTTGTATGGTTTTTTAGACACCTGGTTCTAGGAACAGGTTGTGATGTCCATTGTTATATGATTTCTGTTCGATGCTAGTTTATGTGCACTTTGTCGACCTTAGTTAGTGGAGTTATTTTTCTTATGTTATTTTTAGGGGAGTGGCTCTTTGTGAGGGCTGGCACACAAAGTGGTGTCTGGGTAACTCATGTAGAGTTAGTAATTTAGAGAAAACTAAATCAACACATTGGGTATTCTAAAATATTTAACTAGATTAATTATGCCTCACTTATAGACTCAAGGGCTAGTTCAGTCTTGAGAATAAGTTGAGAAGGCCTAGAATGGCAAAGTCGATATCTTGTTATTTTAAAAGATATTCGATTCCGCAACAATTTGCATGAGGGGTCGGGTTTCGTGAGAGGTTGCCACAGTAACCCAAGTTGGGGGCTGGAACCTAGGAAGAAACACCAGGGTAACCTATGCAACATTTTGATGACACTCCACCTAAAATAATAGTGACCTTGTGAACTTAGCATGTTTGATTATCCTAATTCTGGAAGCAATGTAACCTATAAGTTAAGTGTGTACTTGTATAGATTTTCTATGGATTTTACTTGTGTCTAGGGTTTGTAGGTTATGTCTAGGGAACCTTATTACTATCTCCTAGCACGGGGGGTGGGCCTATGGGTACCACATGGTTGGGTGGAACATGCACCTTACTTTGTTGGGTCCCCAGTTCATGTTCATGGCAACGAGTGCTTCTTGGAAGGAGAGCTCGCACTTGGATATATGTACTTCCTTATTTGTATCATTGGAAATTGTATATTTGTATCTCTCCTCAATTGTTAATGAGGTGAACATTTGTAAAATGTATTTGTAAACTTTATTTGACCTACCTCATTTGGAAAATGAGTATTGTAATGTTATTTTAAATGCAATGTATGAAAGAATCTTATTTGTACTCTATATCTTTAATGATGTAATTTAAATGTTATTCAATATATGCTTTTAAGTTTATGGAAATAAATATATATGCAATGCTAAATACTAAAGTCATCTATGGGAATTTCAAGTAGTGTGTCGTCATGTATCTTAGGGAATGTTTGCAATTAGTTAAGTAAATGTTTATAATTTTAAAAAAAATTATTACACTATCGTAGTTAATGCAACATTCTTTAGGTTACAAGACGGGGCATTACATGGATGATGATAGTGGAAGCCTCACTCAATGAATCTGGACAAGGAATCACTGATTGTGAAGGGATACCAACTATCTCCAATTGAGAAGAAGCGTCTAAGGGAACCTTGTCAACCTCTTTGGAAGATTCAAGGCAATCAACCTCCTACACAACAATATCATCATGGGCTACTTGATCTGAGGAATGACATTCTGAATCTTGACCATAGGGGAATAGTGGAGTGTCATAATATCCATAGATCTCCCAAAGCTTCACCCAAAGGATATGAGGACAATCACAATGATCAATAAAACTCAAAACATCAGAATCAACTTGCATAGAAATGATCTCCAAGCAAGTTCATGAATACCTTCACTTGCATGAGGAACTATACCATGCAGATGAGGCAATAGATCTAGTGATTGGAGATGGTGGCTAATCCCATCTCACCATTGTGAATAGTTTCCCTTGTGCAACATAGTCAAAGAAGGAGAATATGCAAGCCCCATAATGAAATTTCTCCAAAAAAAACAAAGAAAAATGACCTTCAACAGAAAATAGAAGCTTCCAAATATTATGTACAACTGAAGTGATGGTACCTAGATCAAAAAATCATTTCCTAAGCTTTAGGATATCCAAGTTATTGAACAAATGTACCAAACTGAAAAAAATCAATGCAAGAGTACCTAGAGCTGAAACTGATCAAGGGGTCTAGACTGATGAAAAAAGCTTTGAAAATCTTCCTAATGCCACTAGAATCACCAAAATATGATGAACGGTCACAAAGATATTAGCCTTTGAGTCTAGATTAGGGTTTTTTCTTCAGTTGGTTGTAGAATTTTCTGTGAGGAAAATATTTCAGAATGGATGTCACCACTGGAAAGTGCTCTGAATTATCTTTACCTCAATATCTTGTTTGTGAATTTTTGATATCGTGATGCGAAGATATGGCGAATTGAAAAAAATCTACCCTATTAGGGCCTATAGGCTAAACAGGTGCACCCAGGCTTAAAAAATTGGCCCCTGGTCGCTGATATGACCCTGGGATGAGCGCTAGCAAAAAAAAGGCCGTTAGTACATAGCTCCACCGGTTGTGGATAACGCCCGATGGTGAAGGGTCAGCGGGAGGCTAAGCGATGGTTGTCAACGATAGGAATGGCCAGTGGGGACTTAGTCAGTAGTTGGTGATGGAACCGAATGGTGATGGACGATGATGGGACAATAGCATATAGCAGTCAATGGATGAACCCCTCCAAATGGGCCGACAAAGTACTCCATAACTCTGCAGATTATTGAATGAAAAAAACTAACTGATAGAATTTTGAAAGATTTTTTATATTGCACTATGCAATAAAAAATCAAAACCCAACTTTAATGTTGACTAAAAAATTCTATGCCGATAGACATAAAACCCCAAAAATATTTTGATAAAGTGTCGATGGAGAATCATTATTGTAGGTCGCTCCAAATAAATATTTTTTCTAAAAACTATAGAAAAAATATAGCCCAGAATATATATATATATTTTTGCCAAAAAAAATTTTTGAAAAAAAGTTCCTGCAACTAAAAAAAAAATTCCTCAGAGGACAACTAACCGAGGTGATTTTTTTACTACAAATTTCTATGGATCGTACCAGTTGATTTTGCAAACCCAAATACCTCTGATGGCTCCCAGGTTGATGTATCTGATTTTGATGAATGGGCAGGCGATTCTAGGGTTTTGAGGCCTTCTAAAGACAATGGCAAGCTTGGATCTAACTCTATCTGCTTCATAAATCAACTTGGTCCTTGGGTGGAGTCAAGTAGCCTGCAATGGAAACCCTCAAGCCTACAAAGAATCTCACACCAACTTTCTTGATTGAGGGTTGATGTTTCACTAGACAAGCTTTGATACCATGTTAAGAATTCAACATGCTCTGATAACATGTTGAGATTGTGGATGCACAGTCCCTGAAGCTCTGAAATCTTCAATGGAGGACCCTTTCTAGGAAAGATAATCAACCACAAAGAAAGTGTTTGATCTTAGGCATGCACAATGGAGATTCTATATTGATCTATATTATGAGATTGGATGAATACAAATGTACAAGATGCCTTGAATATATAGGCATGAGAGAAAACCTAAAATGCATGAGATGTTTCCATGTGTCTTGATCTAACATGTGAAAACATGTGAACCCTATCTAGAAAATTATTAAATGTTGAGATAAGTTCTAGAAGGACAACTCATCTTCTAGAAGGAATCTTATCCCTACAAACATGGAAGGGGACATTACCACATTATTAAATGATTTATTAAAATGCAACCTAGGACTAAATGATATATGACCTAAGTTAACTTATGTTAGTGTAATAATTAATTTAATTAAACTAACACCCCCCATAAGTTCAACTTAGGGAGGAAAATGGACTGATTATGTAGAGATGATGATGATGATGGGTCCCGGCTATGAGGCCATGTTAGGTACCCATTTACATGAAGATGCAGAAAATCTCCCACAATCGAAGAAAAGGGGAAAACCTAGTGGGAACAAAACCCCTCTCCAAAAAGGAGATGAAAAAGCAAAAAAGATATGAGATAGGATGGGAAGGATGGAGGACTCCCAAATACCCCCCAAAGACACCATCTGTTACATGGATACAATACAATCAATAGCCCCCCCCATAGAAGGGAAATAGAGAGACTATATAGCCCCCCCAGAAGATGTGATCACCTACAAAGATGGTCTGAAGACAAAACATGATCCAATGTCAACAAACAACTTGTCTCCCTTTCAAAAGAAACAATACCAAGTGCAAGTGTAGAGATGCTTCCCATTTTGGATAGGAATTAAAGGAAGGAAGGATGAAGATGGATGTTGATGATGTCTCTGAACTCTACTCAAATGTCTCCTTGCCTGAAGATGAAGATGCCACAATAAATGAAGAGGGTGACAAACCAAGACGATGCAAAAATTGATGTTGAACAATATCCAAAGACAGTGATGGAATGAATGTGATGGATGTGATGGAGACTTGATAGCCCCCTTGAATGAAGTGTCCTCAAAACCACTGAAATAAATCTGAAGCCAATCCAATGGTAGATGTTGAAGAAACCTCAAATCCTGAATGGAATGACATGGAAGAAGTCTCATACATGAAATTGCTGAAGAGAAACCAAGTGCCTCCAAGATAGTCTTAGGATCCCAAATCAAGGTTGAGACAAAAGGATGAGGAGACCCAAGAGAACTCTCCAAAGTGGGATCTAAATAGAGGAGTGATACCCCCTCAAGAATGTCCTCCAAACCTGTAGAAGTAGCCAAGTTAGTGATACCTGAAACGAAGCCATCCCTTGATGTCAAGTCTAGAAAAATGAATGTGTCCTGATGGATGATGATAGTGGAAGCCTCAATAAATGAATTTGGACATGGAATCACCGATTTTGAAGGGATACCAACTTTCTCTGATTGAGAAGAAGCATCTGAGGGAGCCTTGTCAACCTCTTTGGAAGATTCAAGGAAATCAACCTCCTACACAACAATATCATCATGGGCTACTTGATCTGAGGAATGACATTCTAAATCTTGACCATCGGGGAATAGTGGAGTGTCAGAATCTCCATAGATATCCCAAATCTTAGCCCAAAGGATATGAGGGCAATCACAATGATCAATAGAACTCAAAACATCACAATCAACTTGCATAGAAATGATCTCCAAGACAATGTATCTACTACAACTCCAAGCAAGTTCATGAATACCTTCACTTGGATGAGGAACTATACCATACAGATGAGGCAATAGATCAAGTGATTGGAGATGGTGGCTAATCCCATCTCGCCATTGTGAATAGTTTCCCTTGTGCAACATAGTCAAAGAAGGAGTATATGTAAGCCCCATAATGAAATTTCTCCCAAAAACACAAAGAAAAATGACCTTCAACAGAAAATAGAAGCTTCCAAATATGATGTACAACTGAAGTGATGGTACCCAGATCAAAAAATCTTTCCCAAGCTTCAGGATATCCAAGTTATTGAACAAATGCACCAAACTGAAAAAATCAATGCAAGAGTAACTAGAGCTGAAACTGATCAAGGGGTCTGGACTGATGAAAAAGGCTCTAAAAAATCTTCCTAATGCCACTGGAATCACCGCAATTTGATGAATGGATGCAAAGATATTAGCCTTTGAGTCTAGATTAGGGTTTTGTCTTTAGTTGGTTGTAGAATTTTTTGCAAGCAAAATATTGTAGAATGGATGTCACCACTAGAAATTGCTCTGAATTCTCTTTCTGTCAATATCTTGTTTGCAAATTTTCAATACCGTGGCGCGAAGATATGGTGAATTGAAAAAAAAATTCCCTATTAGGGCCTACAGGCTAAACAGGTGCAAAAAATAAGCACCCAAGCTTAAAAAATTGGCCCCCGGTTGCTGATATGACCACGGGGTGAGTGTTGGAAAAAAAAGTCGTTAGTACATAGCTCTACCAATTGTGGATAACGCCCGGCGATGAAGGGTCAGCGAGAGGCTGAGCGACGGTCATCGACGATAGGAACGGCTGGTGGGGACTTAGCCGACAGTTGGTGATGGAACCGGCTGGAAATGGAAGATGATGGGACAACAATGTATGGCGGCCAATGGACGGGCACCTCCAAATGGGCTGACAAAGTACTCTGTAACTCTGCAGATTATTGAATGAAAAAAACCAACCGATAGAATTTTGAAATATTTTTTATATTGCACTATGCAATAAAAAATCAAAACCCAACTTTAATGTCGACTAAAAAATTCTATGCCGATAGACATAAAACCCCAAAAATATTTTGATAAAGTTCTGACGAAGAATTATTATTGCAGGTCACTCCAAATAATTTTTTTTTTTGAAAACTATAGAAAAAATATAGCCCAATATATATATATATATTTGCCAAAACAACAGAGATATTAGCCCAATTTTTTTTTCTGAAAAAGAGTTCCTACAACTAAATTTTTTTTACCTCAGAGGACAACTGACCCGAGTGATTTCTTTACTGCAAATTTGTATGGATCGTACTAGTTGATTTTGCAAACCCAAATACCTCTGATGGCTCCCGGGTTGATGTATCTGATTTTGATGAATGGGCAAGCGATCCTAGGGTTTCGAGGCCTTCTAAAGACAATGGTGAGCTCGGATCTAACTCTATCTACTTCAGAAATCAGCTTGGTCCCCGGGTGGAGTCAAGTAGCCTGCAATGGAAACCTTTAAGCCTACAAAGAATCTCACACACCAACTTTCTTGATCGAGGGTTGAC
This sequence comes from Sequoia sempervirens, assembly GCA_007258455.2. NCBI lineage: Eukaryota > Viridiplantae > Streptophyta > Pinopsida > Cupressales > Cupressaceae > Sequoia > Sequoia sempervirens. Next base: position 212,417,369 of record VDFB02193867.1, on the reverse strand, counting down.
ATTTCACTAGACAAGCTCTGATACCATGTTAAGAATTCAACATGCTCTGATACCACATTGAGATTATGGATGCACAGTCCCTGAAGCTCTAGAATCTTCAATGGAGGACCCTTGCCAGGAAAGATAATCAACCACACAGAAAGTGTTCGAACTTAGGCATGCACAATGGATATTCTATATTGATCTACATTATGAGATTGGATAAATACAAATGTACAAGATGCCTTCAATATATAGGCATGAGAGAAAACCTAAAATGCATGAGATGTTTCCATGTGTCTTGATCTAACAACATGTGACAACATGTGAACCCTATCTAGAAAATTATTAAATGTTGAGATAAGTTCTATAAGGACAAATAATCTTCTAGAAGGAATCTTATCCCTACAAACATGGAAGGGGACATTACCCCATTATTAAATGATTTATTAAAATGCAACCTAGGACTAAATGATATATGACCTAAGTTAACTTATGCTAGTGTAATAATTAATTTAATTACACTAACAAACCAAACTATCAAAGTCTTACATTACCAATTGATTATCAAAACTCACATTTATACAATCCATACAAGGGATCATTATCTCCTACAAACCTCAATGGTACAACAAATGTGAGTATGCCCAATCTAAATTTTGGAACACCTTTCCCTATGGTATATTTAAATCAAAGTCCAAACCTACAAACCTATCAACCAAACAATCAATGCATGAGTCTTCAAAAGAACAACATTATCCCACCAAATCCATACATGCCAAATGTGAATTTACCAAGTACAATTTTACGAAACATGAACATTTCAAATCCACACTTGGTAAACTTTGGGATAGATATGTTTGTGAATCATACAAATGTTTTTCAAAGTCCAAACAATATGTTAACGACTCCATGTATTGATCCAAGTCAAGGTAACACCATGAAAAATCAAAGTTACCTAAATCAAGGCAATGTGATTCCCAACCACCACAATGTTCAATTTCAACCTATAATTCCAAATCTAAACATCATCCCAAATCAGAACATTTTCCAAAATCAATTTATCCATGATCCCATACAAACACCACAAGTATACATTCCAAATCTTCTTGAACAAAAACCAAATCAACTATATCAGGGGTGTCAAGATCAAGTTTTGTGAGATCATATTGCTATACTTAGAAAATTCATTGATTCATATCACCAAGAGACATATCCACCCCAAAATCAATACACTCTTCCATTGGTTAAACCATGTCATCAAAGCATTGAGTTTTTTCCACAACCACATCAAGAACAATATCTCCAATGTCAAGAGGTTGGATATCAAGATCAACAACATCAACAACAAACTGAATCACCACATCTCAAATATCAATCACCACATATCCAAGATGAATCACAACAAGAATTACCTAAACAAGCACAAATCTCACAAGATCACAAACGTGAATACACTCCTATTGGAGTACCAATCAAATCAATGCTATGAAATATAGTTAATGAAAAACTCATCACTTTTCCAAAAGAAAGTTCTTTCAACTCTGTCCTAGACTTCCCTTGGAATAGGGGTGGATCTTATTGTGAGTACCATAGAGAAAATATTCATAAAACATCAAATTGTATTCAACTCAAAAATATCATCCAAGACTTTATTGATCAAGAAATAATAACTATTGAGGACAATGATCAAGATTCAACCACTAGCAATAGCAGTGAAAATCTATCCACCACAATTATTGAAAATAATGATCAAGATTTATCCATCAATGAGCACCTTGAAGATATTTCTACCTCATCCAATGATTAAATCAACATGCATCAAGAGTCACTTTTCAATCATGATCAAAATCCACCAACAATACCCAACAATGATCCAACTCAAGAAATGTTAACATCATTTGATCTTATAGTTGATAACAGTGACAATCTCTCCACCACAATTTTTGAAAACAATGATCAATATTTATCCATCAATGAGCACCTTGAAGATGTTTCCAATTCATCCAACAATCATATCAACATACATCAAGAGTCACTTTTTAGTCATGATCAAAACCCCTCAACAATATTCGACAATGATCTATTTCAAGGAGTGTTATAATTATTTGATCCTATTGACATAATCCATGACCCATCGACCAATGATCATGTTGAAAACATCTCTACATCACCTAATGAGTTAGAGAACATATCTCTAGAATTTATTCCAAAACATGATCGACATATTTCACCAAAGTCTAGCAATGGTCCTTTCCAAGACATATTGACTTCCTTTGACCTCATGGTTACAAATATTGAAGGAATCCTCAACTCAACATTTGATCCAAGTCCAATCAAAGATCAAGAGGATATTGAGCCACTTCCCATGCCTAATGAAGATATCCAAGAACCCATTATAAGCAATCCATCCTTTGAAATTGACCCATGTCAAGAACTCAATCCAAAGTACATCGGAAGCAATTCCAACATTAACCAAGATCAAGAATTTGTATCTTTGTGATACTACAATGATCTAGTGGGCACTCTCCTATCTATACAATATGTCACAAATAATTATCATATCTATATAGCACATACTCATCCATCTACCCATGAGATTATTTCTTTGGATGGACATGTAGATGATCTTCATTCAAAACAAGAGTCGCATACTCTTGATATCATTACCAAGGAACAAGAGTCAATTACTCTTAAAATTTATACACATGATCAAGATATAGAAAAATATAGAGACATATCAGAAATGGGTCATGAAGAAGGCTTCTACAGAAGTTGTGAGTCAGAAACATCCTATGAAGGCATATCAAAAATGAATCACAAGGAAGAATTTTACGGTGAATCATCAACACCTCTTGAAGAAGCATTAAAATCTAATATTTCACAAGATCAAGACAAAGATATGAATTAGGAAGTTATCCAACTTATGGAGGATCCTATCACTTATAAAATTGGATCACTTACCTTTTTTAGGGAAAGCTATCTTATCAATGAAGAAACTATCACCTTTGAAGATCCACAACAAAGTAGAGAAGTATTAGCACCTTGTTTCCAAGGTAAATCATATCCTATTGCAACTAAAAATTTTCAACAAATGAATTATCAAGGCAGAGGATTAGGCCTACATGAATAGGGTATTCTAGAACTAGTGTAGATTATTGGCAATCCTAAGCATCAAGGTCTTGGTTATTCGACAATTAATGGATCTAAAAATATCAATGATACCTCTATAATACTGGGGGAAATTTTATCTAGTGCAGCATCAACATAGGGAGCACAAAGAGTCCTTATGGTGAAACTGATGCCAATACTACAACTAGCCACATCACACATCTTCATCCACCCATCACCCTATCCACAAATTGGGACCAACATCAAAATAATGATTTGAATCAAAGCACAAATAACATTATCAAAGAAAAAGAAGTTGGGAAGCATAATGGACAAATCAAATACACATGGATACCAAAGAATACAAAGAAAGATTATCCCTATCAAATTCCATTAGTCAAAGAAACTATGGGGAAAAATAAAAAAGGGAAAGTATCCATCAAAGATGTCCACAAAGGAAAAAGAAGGCTTCTCAAGTGACATACAAATTATATCAAGCAATTGGTACTAATTCCATGCCCACTTCCATATCCACCCATCATTGCTCATCTTCCCAAGTTTGGAAAGTCAAAGGTTCCAAACTATCAACCAATCCATCTTTTATTCCTAAACACACTCCATCCACGCCTCCACACATGATATCCAATTCTCACATTGACCATGTATTGGCAGCCACCCTTCATCATAAGGATTCAGAAGGCACTCTATCGTGATGTGCGCATAAAGACAAAGTTCACTCTGGTATCAACAAAGCATATCAGGAATCTCAAAAGTTGTATTCAAGTGCACGTATCTTGGAAAAACAACTTCTTTAGGCAGGATATCAATGGAACATTATGACAAAAGCATCTACATCAACACCACCAGGTGATTCAACATGAGCTTAAAAATCTTTCATAGAGAAATATAAAAAAAATTTAAAAAAAATTAGAAAAGGGATTGAAAATAGTAAGTAAAAAAAACGTCCTCTAGTGAAAACCACTATGGTGTCACTTTGGATATGTACCATGATGAAAACCTGGCAAGCAGGTTTCATGTGGAGAATCGAGCATCTACATGTGCTAGTTCAGGTGGAAGTATCTCATCCCATCCATAATAAATCCAGCATTCCATCCATCTCATCCATAATAAATTCATTCATCCATAAACCATTTATCCAATCCATTTTCATCCATCTACATCTATTTTCCAAATTATCTTGATCTTGACAAAATTTTGGTGCACACTTTACACTTGCTTATGGTAAACATCTTGACATGGGTCATTTTTCTTGATCCTATCCTACCTAGCATTATTTGAGCCATGAAGCATTATCCAATGAGCATTCTTTATTCAAACACCTTATCTTATCGCAAGATAATCCATATCCCTCGATCCATACACCTATCCAAGCATCCATCCATGACATTTCAAACATTGCTAGACATTGGGGTGGGTATTTACATCTTGCTTCAAGAATAAATATTGATCTATATCTTCCAACTTATTTGGTGATCTGAACATTGGAAAAACGTGAAATCAAATTGGATAAACATTTGTGAGCCAAAATCCAAATCACTAGCCCATGGCACATTTTGATGAGAAGATGTTCCTTATCAAGTTTTATCTTTAATCGAACATCAATCCAAACAATCAATATCAGTTGCATCTAATGTGTGCTTCAACATCACATCAAATCATCCAAAACCTATTTTTTTTCCAAACCAAGCTTCACAAATCTTATCAATCAAATCCAATCAATCCATCATCATCTCGGGATATCCTTCCCAATCCTTGTGTTGCTTAACACTATCCTTGCATTGTTGTGTATCCTCAACAATGTTATCATCATTGATCTTGATCAATGAAATCTAATCAATCCATCATAATCTCAGGATATCCTTCCCAATCCTTGTGTTGCTTAACACTATCCTTTCATTGTTGTGTATCCTCAACAATGTTATCATCATTGATATTGATCAATCAAATCCAATCAATCCATTATCATCTCGAGATATCCATCCTAATCCTTGTGTTGCTTAAACACTATCCTTGCATTTTTGTGTATCCTCAACAATGTTATCAGCATCAATACATCGATATGATCAATCAACCTTAGCTTGGTTTTCAAAAAAATCCCAAAACAAAGCACTGAAATCATCACTCGTATCCATATCGTCAAAATCATGCGAAAATCCAAAACATCCAAAACATATCAAAATCCCAAAACAGGTCAAAAAGTTAGAAAAAATCAAAAAATAGAGTCATCTTATCAAACTAAAGGTCTCTGAACTCTAAAAGTAGGCAAGGCCATCATCGATGTGCCCCCGAGACACATTAGGTTAGTCCTTTAGGAGTCCTTCACAATAAACTGGCAGTCCATTTGTTCATATCTCATCAATAAACGAGTCTGTGTCAGTCAAACTACGTGTTCTCTACGTGTATAATGTAGGCAAGGATAATCTTTGATCAACCCCTGAGGCCCCTAGGATAGGTCTTTAGGTTAGGTTCTTGGTCAAAATCTCAGAAAACACAAAAACATTGGAAAATCAAAACATTTGCAAAACATCTTGAAAATACCAAAAACAACCTCAAAACATCTCAAAACATAAAAACATTTAGAAAAACCAAAAATTCCACCCATCTTGTTTCACAATCACCCTTAATAAACATCCACTCATAATAAGTCATTGTCACTCCCAACCTTTGGTGAAAAAATCAGAAACAAGTCTATCAGGTTAAGAGTGAAAACTCAAACATCAAGGTCTCAAGTCTAGGTCAATAAGTAAACAAGTTGGTCAACTCTTGGTATTAATAGTCTATCATCTAGTGAATCAAAAAAATCATCTAATAACATCATGTCCTAGGATGCATCCTTCCTACAATGTACATTAACATCAGGCATCACCGTAGTTTAGTCTTGGCTAGAGGTATAAAGAACATTGGCGTGTGTGTTTGTGTGATCTTTGTCTTGTTGATTTATGTTATTGCACTCATTCCAATGACCTCTCGATGGTGTGTAATCAAAATGATTTAGAGAGAAAGGAATGGGTCATTCATCATTATCTTTTGTCTATTGTGCTTGTTGGATATTCTTGTAATATAACTTTGGTCATATGTGTCCTGTTTGGTTTGTAGGGAGAATGTTTTAGGTGTCTCTTTAACCACATAGGAAGGATTTCCTTTCTATGTTTTGGTATGAGATGTTTGAAATATTTGAACTACATCCTAAATAAGGTTTTGTATGCCAGGTGTGAGAAAGGATACTCCTATCTGATTATTGAGTCAAATTCCATCTCACTAGGTACAATGCCATCCTGGTTCTTTATACCTTGATGCATCATATCTATGTGTGTTATCAAACATAAGTAATTTCTTTATGTCCCCAATCCCTGATAAGCGAAACATCATCATCTCTCATCATTATTTCTAATAAAGTCTCGACGACTCATAGACTTGTTGAACTTTTGCATCTTCTTGGAATCAAGGGTTGTCCCTCTCACTATTCTATCCTCTTTTCATGCTAACATAATATCATGTCCATCATGCATCCAAAAACCATAAGCATACATACATCTCATAATCATAGCATATCACATCATCCATCTCACATGCATTGCATCATCATTTAAGATGTTTAGGATAATATAGATTTGTTATTCTCAACATCTTAGTTCATCTCATTTGCATCATCATCATAATTTAGATCTGTTAGTCTAAGTATCTTATTACATAACCATCCATACATCCGTATCAAACCTCTTTTTCGTGAGATCAACCCTCAAATCAAACTTTTTCGCTTGATCTCTTGAGGGGGCAATGTACTAGTATACTTCTTTCCACTGGGACATCCAAAAAAATCATAATTTTTTTGAATTTTGATCTCGACAAGGTTATTCTTTGAATCAACGCAGCAAATACATTGCTTCAAAGAGGGGGAAAATGTAGACACTTAAAATATCCTAATTGATATCATTCACTTGCTTCTGATTAACTAACTTCTATTCTTCCTCGATCATTTCTTTACTAACCAATTAATTGAATAATCTTTATTTAATTAATTCGTCAAAATTATTCCTTTAATTGAATAAATCAACTTTATTTAATTTAATCCTAAAGTTCTCTCTTTGATTAAATAAATCAACTTTATTTGATTAAATCCTCATGTTCTTCATTTAATTGAATAAATCAAATTTATTTAATTAAATTACTAATCTTCCAATATCCTCTCATTTGATTTAAATAAATTCAAGAATTTAAATTAAATGTCACAATCAAACTAATTCCACCTAAGTTAATTAATCCTAAATTAGTTAACTCTTAACACTAATCCTCCATTCCTCTAGCTTTTGCAAGTGCACATGTAAATCAATTTATTTGATTTACTAATTCCTCCTATTTTCATTCAAATATGGCATATTCTTTGGAATATTCCACTTATTTGAATTCTCCCTCCCAAAGGACTTTTGTCCTCCAACTTGGCATTAAGAGCTCTTACATGTCCTCTCCTTAAGCCACCTTGGAATTAAAAGCACTTACATCTCTCCTTACACAAGTCACCTCTTCAAATTCAAATTTCACCTACATGCATTTAACATGCACATTGTTCAAAATATGCTCCACTCTCCTTCATTAGCATGTTGACAAGTGGCACAATGCCATTGGTCCTTTTTTAATTCCACATTCTCCCCATTCCTTACTCTTCAATCCTTCTTCATTATAAATAGAGGCCTTATCTATTGATTTGGGATCCACAAGTTGACAAAACTTCATGCAAATACATTATATTCATTTGAATTCAAAGAATCCATGATTTCATCCAAGATTAGCATAGAATTCATCATCCATAGCTAGGTTATTGGCATTTTGAATTAAGAATCGATCATCTATCATCAAGCTTATCAAGGAATTTGGAAAGGGCTTCTTTCCACATCAAAGAAGCACCAATTCCCCCATGGGATGTTGGTTTGAACATTAGAATAGGATTTCATTAGTAGTTTACTTCATATTTTGCTTTGATTTCATGTTCTTGTGTTTGAATGAATTTCATGGGGAATGCTTGTTTATACTTGTTTAAGGACTAATGTTTTCTTGTTTGTCCATGTTTGAGCAGGTCTAGGCAAACCATTCACAGTAGCTTAATAAATAGCATAATCAACATATCTCATACTCTTTTAATTTTCATGTATGCTATGTTTTTCCATTTATAACATTTTTTTTAGTTCAAATAATAGTTATTAGTGTATATTCATGATATACAATTATCAAAATTTCTATAAAAATATAGCTCTATTTTATTTTAAAAAACTATTTACACAGTATTTAGTGATCAAGTTTATTATTGTTGAACACCTGGAATAATAAGAGGGGGGGTGAATTAGTATTCTCTTAAACCATTTAAACATTTAAACATTCATTCGACATAGCATATTCAATTTTCAGTAGGAAAGAAAAGCATGAAAACAACCATCAACATCACATAACACATGAACACTAGATTTTTATGTGGAAAAACTGAAATGGGAAAAACTACAATGAGGATTAGCTCACAATATATTATAATCGGTTATAAGATATTAAAAGGGTGCTCACTGTAGGTGGACTCACTGTCCAAGTGGACTCACTGCCTATTGAAAGAGAAAAGATAGAAAAGAGAGGTGGGTCACAACCTAGATTTGAACTATAATTGCATCTAACATATGCAGGAATATAGTTCAATTGAAGCTCAATATACAGACTTTACACACTTCATATTGATCTACACTAACACTCTACTCTGCTCTACAATCATCTTATACTCGCACAATTCACATCAACTACACATCATGTTACATCCCTATCTACAAGAAACCAAAAAAGAACTTACATATATATATCCACTTTATCCAAAAAACACCTACAACATCAATTAGGTTGGACTAATTAGATGTATTATATAAAATGTAACTTGTCAACTCAACATACACATATGCGAGCTTCATGCCATGAATCAAAACTTATAACAAGTCCAAATAGGTTGACATGAACATATAATAACTCCCTCATAATAGATCAAAACATTTTCAAACTCTATAATACCCAAAACTTATTAGGTCGGCACCAGTAATGACCTAACAACAAAATTCATCAATTGTTCAATCTCAAACCAACATGTGGACCCCAAAACTTCATGCCAATTGGAATATAGGTGCTACTGAAACTTGTCAACATCTCCATAAATCCACAAAGCTAGATATCAATATGTGGGGAGATGTGGATCCTCCAAAACATACATATTGTACTGATAACACTATAACTGCTAGACCAAAACCTTTTTCATTCATATCTTCAACATCAGAAACTGAAATGCTATGAAATTTTGGATTTAAACTCTTCTGACATCCAAAAAAAACCCAAAAACCACATAGCAAGATTGTACATAGCGGACCAGTGCAAACCAAACTATTGAATTTCTTGTACACATGAAACTCTATTTTGACACTTATCCAAGTTTCTCTTCATCTATCTTTACTGGATCAAACCTTCTTGAAAACATCCACATGATAGTCATTTTCAAACATGCTCAAGATATACAAACTACTCTACATTGTGATCATCATACCAAAATATAATTTTGACATCAATGACAACACTGAACTACATATTGTACAACTTATACTTATACTCCATGCTCATGTTGTCGATAATCATATCAATATCAATGACAATATTCTTATTCTTCTAATTCATTGATGGAAACATTCCTTAACTATCTCCCAAAACTACTCTCCCCCTTTGACATCAAGGGAAAAGGGCGCATAATTACATATCTTCTCCCCCTTTACTAACAAACCCAAAATTTTACTGACTCCCCATAAGGGTGTTATCAAATACTACTGGATCAAAAACTTGCACTAGAAAATTTCCTTATACCATTCACATATGTACATTGAAATCTAAACAATAAAATAAATTGTATAAAAAGAAAAATATAGTCACTCGAAGGAAGAATTTGACTCTTGCAGCTTCTCAAGGTGAGCTTGCCACTCTTGCTTTCCTTCCTCCCAACTCTTCTTGGCTAGGCCAAGCATTCTGCTTCAAGTATCCAACTCCATCAAGAGTTCTTCACCATCATCCAGACTATTGGGTACCAGTTTTAGCTTTGAAGCATTTTTAGCACTCAACAGGGAACTAGAAACATATATGAACTTAGTGTTCACCAGATCCTTGAGATGACCAAATTTCATTATAATTTTCTCCTTCAAGAATTACATTTGGAAGAACTGCTCATGTAAGTTCTCAATGGCAGACCTTGTGCTTCCATCCAAATCTTGTGTCGGATCATAAGCACCAGAAGCTTTGTCAATTTGGGACTCAATAGAGTCCATCTCATTTTTTATGCTCTTTGTAGAGCTTGTCCATTTCATGTAGAATTAAAATAACACTTTGGATTTTGAAACACATTCCTATACACCTTTAAGATTGTCTTTAAATTTTTTGTGTGCAATAGCACACTTCTACGTTATATCCAATAATCTTTTCTCATTCATATTTTTATACATTTCCTTCTCCAACTTCTCCTTTAATCCACTACAATATTCCTTCAAGGAATCAAGTAAAAAAATTATATTTTCCATACTGAATAGAGAGTTGTCAATGTTAGCACTAAGTATGCTTTCTTGAAACATCTTCACTGCCTCATTGATTAGTTCTACACTTTTCATATGTTTCTCTTTAATTTATTTTGTGCAGAAGCATGAAATGCATCACCCAATTGAAGTTTATGTACCCAAGAGAATTTTTCCATGTCCACTTGCCCCTATTGCATTGGAAGTTGCAACAATTGGGTAGACACTACAGGTTAAAACATCAAATGTAAATGAATTTTTCAAAGGATAGTCGAAGGAACAAGAGGACTCTCTAACTAAATTTGTACTATCTCTTTCCTTCAAAGCCTTTTCTTTGTCACTAGTATTAACTGGTGTCTCTTCATTCTTCTTTTCCTCTGTATCATATGCAACCACAATCTTCTGCTCATCATCCTTTTTTGTATCCACAGGCTCATCTCCATCCTTTCTTCTCTTCCTCGGTAGATTGGTCCTTGTTATTTGAAGGCATGTTTGTCTCCAGAATCATTCCTTGAGTATCGTCTACACTTTCCTTAGATACCAAAGGAGGTGAGATATGTCATGTATTAGTATCATTCTTTTGTACCTTTGTGGTTTTCACTTCTGTAATGGTGTTATCTCCTACTGGAGGAGCATTATCAATTGCATCTTCAACTACAACATTCTCTTTATCAACAACATTCTCTTTTTCAATTTTTTCCACTTCCAAAAGAACATTATCCTACACATTTCCTTCTTCAATCCCATGCCCATGTTGAGCATCCTCTTGTTATGCTTCTTCTACAATATTTACTCCCAGGGGTGGAATGCCATCATGCTTCTCTTCTTCACTATTTGGAGTAATTCCTAGCCGTTTTCCAAATTAGCAACCTTCTCTATAGACTCATTTTGGAGCCTCTCAAGATCATTTTGATCTCAAGACCTTGAGGAAGTGTTGTGAGTATATGGAATTATTATTTTGTTGTAGAGTCTAAAGATGAGTTGGAATGAAGTAATGAGATGATATGATGTCTTTGGTACTTAGTCTCCAAGTGCTTTTGAGAAAATTTAATAAACAAAGTAAACTATGTAGTGAAAATTTTCATAGTATGCTTCAGTATTGTGCTTTGCATTCCTTCTGTGTTGATTCTATGCATATGTGGATCTTACAGGTTATTCAAGGTTGAAAAAGGTTGCTATATTTAGAATTTGGGTTTTTTGGATCATTGTATAGTGTGAGGAATTTTCACTAGTGTGTGAACTAGTTGTTAAGTGATTTTTTTTGTGGTTTGGGAGAAATGTATTTTCTCTACGTTTATCCGTTGTTTGGCTTTAGGTTGTGTAGATTTGGGAAGTTTCTTATCAGTCTTTTATATTTCAATGTTCAAGTTTTTACTTGATTTGATGCAGTACAGTGAGAGCTTCATTTATCATTATGCAACTAAGGGCTATCAGTTGTTCTAAATTAAAGTATGTGTTGATGTAAGCTTAGATGAAGTGTTTGATGAATCTTAAGTGGTCTGTGGATTATTCTAGATTTAGTTCAAGTGAATTATGTTGTCTGAAACTTTCAACTTGGTTTAAGGAAGTGTGTACTTAATGTCTATGGTGTTTTGTATGGGTGTTGGCCGACCTTTTGTTTAAAACTACATGCAAGGACTATGGAAGCATGTTGAAGTGTGTTTTGATTAGAGGTAAAAACAGGTTTTGAAGGGGCTCGAAACCCTTTACAAAAGAAAGCAACTAAACTAAAGATAAAAGCAATACATCAGCAAACAACCCCACAATACTGACCCATCAACAAAAAAGCAGCCAAAAAAGAGGACCAACCAACAACACTACATACTTTTCAAAATGTGTGTCACCTCCACATCATAGTCTATAGCTTTTTGTGCATCATCAAAAACATTATAACTCTCCTTATCAGAAGCCCCTCCCTGAGCTTTAGTTTTGTTCCTAGTACAAGCTCCAGGACCACCCGTATTTACCTCAGAAATCAAAACAATACCTTTTTCACCACTCTTCCCAGCAACAACAGCTTCACCCATCTGCTTACCAGCAGCAACACCCTCATCATCATGGGAAATATCTTTTTGCTTCTTAGCACTAACCAAAGGAGAGACAATAGCAACAGACTCATAATTACCAACAATTTTATGACCCTCCCCATCTCTCATCACAGAGTCCCAAACTTTCCCCATTTGTTCCTCAAGAATGAGGATTCTTTCTTCCATGTCCTACTTCATTTTGAGGGTTTCCTCCACCACCGTGTCTGCCACAGTGTTCAAGGAGTCAAAAAACTCATCAATTTGGTTATGAACAGAGGACCCCTCAACCTTGTTAACCATACCCCTGACTCTAACATTCATTTTATTGAGCTCATGGAAAAACCATTTAAAAATCTTAAAGAGAACAAACCCCTCACATGCAGTGCCAAGCACATCAAACAAATCATCTCTATCAATATTAAAAACCCCTTTCCCCAGGGAATCCTCCTCAAAAGAACTATTCCTATCCTTTTCAACAAGGGGTTCCTTACCTTTTTCCACAACAGCTAGAGTCTTAAGCTTGCAGATGGAGCTTGCAATTCCCTCAACCACCACTTTTCTCTTCATGACCCTCTCCAGGTCCTCACCTTGGGTCTCTAGAGCACCAGCAGTAACCCCATACTTATCTTTCATTAACATAGTCGACTAAATGCTCAGGGAGTCATCAACAAAGAGGCTGCCTGTAATTATGAGAGGATGACCCTGCTCCAGAATCTAACTCTCAAACTGTAAAACCATTTTCTTCCCACTGGAATCCACAATGTCCTTCATCTTGGTGGTCAGAGGTAGTGAGGAGGCCTCTCCATACGATTCATTCCTTTTCTTCGGGCCCCTACTTGGCACCACAACAACAACTTCATCACTACAAGTTAAATAATCACCACTATCACAATCTTCCCCTTTTTCCTTCTTTCCCAAGGGATGGCAATGTGGACCCCCTTCTAGAGAAGCAAGAGAATCTGGCATGAACTCCACATCATCCTCCAACTCATCCTCTTTACCCAAAACCAACTTCCTTCTCTTGGCCCTTTTAATAACAGGTTCATCATCAGAAGTCGTATCATACCCTTCAGTATGTTTATGCTATTTACCCTTCGGGGTAGCCATAGGTTTGGGAACCTCAAAAGATTTTGCATAATCAGAAATCAAGAGAATTAACCCAACATGTAAAATGGAATTTTTTGGGTTCTTCTTGTGATCCTTAATCCTCGCATTAAGAGACATAAGAAGATAAAATGGGAAAGAGGCCCTCCTCTTGTGATGAAAGTGATTTAACAAAATGAAATGATAGTTACTCACCACCAAGAAATGACCTTCCAAGGTAATGTAGTGCATCAAATCCTCCGCAACATTCCCTCATAGGGCCTTAAGGGAGCTGCATTGATAACCACCACTCTTAGCAGTCTTTAAGTCCTCCTCATCACCTTTGAAGAAAATTTTCATTGCAGTCTACGACTCCTTTTTATCCCTAAAAACCTTCATACTGTCCATAGGCGGGCCAATAATTCCAGTGATGAATTCTTCATTCACCTCAAACTCAGTCCCATAAAGTTTAAGCACTCTCTCATTCCAACCCTTAAGAAAGAGGTATGTCACTTGAGGGTTGTTTCCATGAAGTTTCTCCAGATAGGGGGTTAATCCTCCCTTAACCAACACCTTCCATACCTTTTCCTTCGCAGCATCACAAGATTTGGGTTCAACCCGATTTCTATCACCCCCCATTTTTCCACAATTCACACTAGGAACCAACTTACAGACACTAAGGCCAACACCAGGAATACTCTAGAACACAATGCCAAAACTACCCAAAATCCATGTGAGGCCAGAGCTGGGACAGGGGAAAATAACAATCCTTTTTCTATGACACCCTGCACCCATACAAATCTTGCACCCCATACTTATTCATAACATTCTACCACATGATGAGAAGCTTGCACGTCACCCACCATAATAGGACTTTAATCCAAATGATTTTAGCACTCATTATTTATCATGGTAATAGCCTCTATAAGAAGAGGGTCAATTTGGCCCCACTCCCTAAAATCTCTTACACTAATGTTTGCAAAAATATATGCAAGCTCATTTCCTTCTCTAAGGATATGTGAGATATAAAACTCATAAAAATACTTTAAAATATCTATTGAATACTTTATTAAGGACTCAATAGTCCAAGAGGGAGGAGTGATATTTTTCAAATTGTTTATAATATTCAAAGAATCCCCTCTAGCCAGACTTTTTATAACCTTTGGTTTGAGCCAATTTGAGACCATGATAGGCTACAGCCGCTTCCGCATAGTAGTTTTTCTAGGTTCCCAATGGGAGTGCCACAACATAAACAAGCCTACCATTTTAATTTCTTATCACTCCCCCACAACCAACAGGTCTCAGATTTCCTTTAGCAGCCCCATCAAAGTTTATCTTCACCCAACCTTTTGGAGGAGCTTTCCAAACAACATCTTCTCTAGAAGTTTTACCTTTGGTAATCGAGAGGGAAATATCACAAGACAACTTCCACGTTTGAGAAATAGGGATATCATAGGAGCTAAGATTTATTTTCGGACCATTTTGAAAAGTTAACCCAACCAAGAAATTTTCTTTAATAGCAGCACAAATCTTGCAAGCCACAGAAGTAGCAGGGAGGGAAGAGTTCTTGAAAAATTTGTTATTTCACTCAAGCCAGATTCCCCAAGCAATACGAGGAAGGGAAAGAGACCAGAGAAACTGGAGAGAAAGATTAGATGAGGGGCCTATCTATTGAGCCCACAACTCATTAATAGAGCTAGGGAACACCCAACTTAAGTTCCATAAAGATAGCACATGGGCCCAAACCATTCTCACAAAATTACAGTCAATCAGCAAATGACAAGCATTTTTAGCCTCCTCTTCTCATAAAAAACACCTATTAGGCATCACAAAACCTCTTTTGACCAAATTGTCAATAGTTAATATTTTATTCTGGCAAAAAATCCAAAAGAAAATATTAACTTTAGGAATCAATTTAGAGGACCACACAGAAGCCCAAAACGAAGTTGGGCCAACAAAGGAATCATTAGAGTGAAAAGTTGAAGCCACAGAATATATGCCATTAGAGGAAGGCTTCCAAAAAAATTTATCAAGAGAAGGGGAGGAAGGAATATGTACCAGAGATATAACCTTATACAAGTTCTCCAACCTAGGGTCGATCTCATACAACTTCCAACCACCTCCCTCAATATAGTCAGCAACACATCTGCCAAACTATCGCACATAGAGATCCATGAGAGGTTGAGCCCATGGCTCATCTTTAAGAGGCCTATTACCAAACCAGTTATCCTCCCAGAACAAGATATCTCTTCCATCCCTCAAACTCCAAAAGAGACCCTTGTCCACAAGCCTACAAGCCTTACCAATGCAATTCCATAGAATAGAATTAGAAGGGGGGTTAAACTCTTGAGAAAAGAACCCCCTAATACCATCATCCTCATGTAAGTATTTTCTCCAAGCAATTATTTCCCATTCACTCTTAGCAATCAAAAGGTTCCATATTTGCTTACCAAGAAGGGCAAGATTAAAAGCTCTGATTTTATGGATCCCAAGCCCACCAGCCTTCTTCATTCTACAAACACCATCCCAAGAAACCAAATGAATCCTTCTCTTGTCCTCCACCCTAGACCACAAGAAATTTTTCTGAATATTTTCCAAAGTATCCACAAACTTCCTAGGCATATAAATAAGACTAAGAGCATAAACAAGAAGATTCTGGAAGGTAGACTTAATTAGCTGAACTTTCCCAGCCTAGCTCAACAGAGCACCCTTCCAACCAACCAATTTAGAGTTGAAATTTTCAATCATACCCCTACAAAAAGATTCAAGAACTTTGGAGCACAGGGGAAAACCTAAATAAGAAGCAAGAAGTTCACCAATCTGACACTGCAAAATTCTAGCAATTTTAGTCTGTCTATGGATCAGAGTGTTGAAGAAGAAAAGAACATTCTTAGGTAAGCTAACCTTCTATCCTGAAGCTGCTTCATACCTCTATAAAATTGACTTGATAGCCTTAGCCTCCTTAATGGATTACTTCCCAAACATAAGAGAATCACCCACAAACTGTTGATGAGAGAAAATAAGGTTTACTAGAAGAAGGGGAAAGTCCAAACATAACCCCAGAATTAACAAATCTTTGAATGAGATGACCCAAGGATTCCACCATAATTATGAACAAAAACAGAGAAATAGGATTCCCTTGCCGCAAACCTCTCAAACAATCAAAAAGAGGAGAAGGGGCCCATTAATGAGAACAAAGAATCTCATAGTAGTTATAAGTTGAAGCACAAGGGTCGCCCCTTTCTCTCTAATACCAAAAGCAGATAAAATATTAGCCATAAATCCCTAGTCAACCCTATCATAAGCTTTAAGTAAGTCAAGTTTTAGGATAAAACCAAATTTCTTATTAATAGATAAAGAGTGGATATTCTCATGAACAGAAAGAATAGAGTCCATGATTTTCCTTCTAGCCACAAACCCATTTTGTTGAGGGGAAATGATAAGAGGCAGAATTCTTTGCAAACGAACTTCCAGAACCTTGGATATAATCTTATAAACCAAATTGCATAAACTGATAGGATGAAACTCATCAAAAGAGGAAGCTCCTAGCTTCATAGGGACCAGGACAATAAAAGAGGATTTCAATTCCTTCAGAAGGGATCCAGACCAAAAAAACTCCTTAGTAGCCGCCACAAAATCTCTAGCAATAATTTCCCAAAAAGCTTGAAAGAAGAACATCGGAAAACCATCTGGACCCGATGCTTTGTTACCTTCAAAGGAAAAAAATAGCACCTCAAATTTCATCCACCGAGGGGATACAAACCAACTGTCTATTCATATCATCATCCACCAACCAAGGGATATCCCTTAAGAGGTCCTCTTGACAAGCCAAATCAAGATCCCCCTCCTTCAATAGAAACTAGGAGAAATATGAGGAAGCAACAAGCATCAAATCAGCACCCTTTTCCAACACTTTATCATTGAAGTTGATCAAGTTAATTCTATTATTAGCCCTGTGTTTCAGAGTGGAAAGGTGAAAAAACTTGGTATTCTAGTCCCCACTTTTAAGCCACATAATCCTTGACCTTTGTTTCCAAAATTCCTCCTCCTTAGCCATAATATTATGTAATCTAGAGAGCAAGATATTTTCCTTCTGCATCAGAGCCTGATCATATCTAGAAACTAGGATCAAACGTTGCACATCCTAAAGTTCCTTAGTCACACCCTCCTTTTCCATAAAGATATTACCAAAGGAGGTGTGATTCCACTTTCTAACATTATCCTTAACATTGGCAAGATTTTTAGCAACTCTAAACATCATCCAACCATCCACCTGGATGTTCCACCATTCATGAATCAAATCCCCAAGTCAAGGTGACACATCCACATTTTTTCAAATCTAAATGGAAAATTCTTCTTGTCCCCCAACAAGTCCATCAATAGAGCCAGAGGGAAGTTATCAGAACCAAGTCTAGTAAGAGCAAAAAGCGAGCAAGAATAATGTACCAACCACTGAGGGCAGATAAGAGCATGATCAAGCTTCACTTGGATCAAGGCATTCCCAACTCTCCTATTTGACCAAATAAAAGATGTGCCCTTCAAATCTAGATCAAGGAGAGCAGAGTCATTAATGAGACTCATAAGATCATATCTACTTTCATCCACCACCTAGGAACCACCCAACTTTTCATTATCATGCAAAGGAGTATTAAAGTCTCCCATAATAGATCAATTCTCAATATGGTTCACAAATTTAAAAGAGGACAAATTCTCCCAAAGTCTTTTTCTAGCACTCTTACAATTAAGAGGATAAATATTAGACAAATTCCAAAAGAATCTATCACACATATGAGTAAAGTAGCCACATGATTACAATCTTTAAAAATCTTAGCTCCCTGGATCACTCTAAGATTCCAAAAAGTAACAATCCCTCCCGATTCCCCCATCACATTAGAACAATGCATACCACAATCCTTAAAGAGCTTATTCTTGAATCTAGACAATTTATACATTCCCATTTTAGTTTCTTGGATTAACACAATAACAGGGTGATGATCTTTTACCAAATTATCAAGAAGAACATGCTTGTGAGGGTGATTTAATCCCCTCATATTCCATGAGATGATCTTCATAATAACTTATTGGAAGTGCTCTTAGAGCACATATCCAATAGGTTTCTCTACATCCCATCAACAATGTCCATTTGACTCTCCTTTTCCCTGGTTACATTTGTAGGAGGTCTCCCTCTTCCACATAGCTCAAAACCACAATTTGACCTTTGTCGATTCCTTGTCACTACTCTCGGAGAAGGAGAGTGTGTTTTCCTATTGCATCCATGAACATGAGTGTATGGAGGATTATCCTAATCCTCATGTTCCCCAAAATCCTTAGATTCATACAACTCCAGTCCCTCAACCTTCAAACCATCAACCTACACTACCCCAGAGGCGGATATCTAACCTCATCACAAACCTTATCATCCTAAGCAACCTTCATCCTCTCTATTTCTATAGAAACAACCGACTCTCTAGAAGGGGGAGGGATGACCTCATCATCCTGATCCAAAGCCTTGTTCTCTTTTCCCGAATTTTCTAGGTCTTTCAGAAAAAAATCCTTATTCTCCATGATAGGAATCTTTTCAACATGATCAATCACCTTGTTCTCACCCAGGGCCACCTCCCCTTTCTCCACAGGCTCCACAACCTATTCCAGGTCTTTCCCCTTCTCTCTCCATTGCTTAGTTATCTATTTAGGCACCTTAAGAGGACTTTTTTGGCCTAGTGGCCAACATTTTTACAATGGAAGCATGCAAAGGGATTCAATTCAAATTCTATCGCTTGCTCCCAAACCCCAAATTTAGAATTAATTTTTATGACAGACGGTAGATCAGCTGATTGTTCCACATTTACCTAAAATATGGCATAAACCAATCTCTTCCTAGAGGCTATCATTTGGTCAATCAAAATAAGACACCCGAAGGTGCTAGCTATCCCTTTAAAAACTTCCTTATCCCAGAATTCCATCAGGAGGCCTGGAAGACAAACCCACACAAGAGTAGCTGAGAAAGAGCATAAATTTAGGTTAAAGCCAGGTTCCCACTTTTTAAGCATCGAAGATGAGTTTCCAATAAACCAAGGGCCACCAGATAACACTGAAACCAAATCATCTTCACAGTTAAAGGTGAAAGAGAAGAAACCTTTGGCCATAGCCGCAACATCAATAAGTCCCTTAGGTTTCCAACAATTTAAAGAAAACTTTCACACCAACTCAATATGGGGTCAAGGGCCAAAAATTTTTCCCAACAGAGCCATATCCATATTGGGCATGATTTTTTTAACAATACAGTCTGGGACAGAAATAGAGTACTCTCCAATTTTCACATTAGCAGTAAATGACACTAGAGGAGATGTACTCTTACCTTTAGGCTTAGCTCCAAACAGAATTCTTCCACTTAAGAGAAGAGCTTGACAGGAGGTCAGATTTGGTCTTATAAAACCCAAGGCCAGCCATATCAGAAGTCCCATCACAACCACCAGAAGACAGGTCTGGCCCCAACTTTTTAGTCTTTGGAATCTCTTTTTCAAAGGACACCGGGGAATGTGAAGGACACACACCCCCGATGCTCCATTCCTGGAAGAACAAAAATTAGCAACTAAAGGGGACCCACAAAGCTTACCTACCAGAAAGGACCCGCTTGACATCACCGTCCCATCAACAAATTGTCCACCATTAACGCCTGCAGCATCACCAAGAAATCTTGCCTTTTCAAAATTTGAAAATCCTCCACCTCCATCACCACCACCCGAGGAGCTCTTCATCGCTCGTGTTGAAGTGTGTTGGGATCTATTTGGATCCTAATTAAATATTTATGTAGATCACCATTTGTTCCTCTCCACCACGGGAATGTTTAGGTTCCAACCTATTTCAAATTTGAATGTATAACAACTAGTGGTTGACATTGGAGAAATTTTAAGGTTTCATACTTGAGTGAGGTGGATTCTCATTTGTTTGGTTTCTCTGAATTGAATTTTGATGATAATCCCAGATGAATGATAAGGAACGTTTTGTTGGGGACATTGTTGACTCTTAATTTAAAAGAGAATAGTAATGAAATTAAATTTCGATAGCATGGCTACAAATGGAGTCAATTACATCTTCATGGACAAGCAACCTTTTGTAGTGGATCTCATTAGATCTTATCTTGAAAGGAATCAATAAAAATGACAAATTCATATTAGTAATAAATGGGTTAAACTTAGTTTTAGCTATAAAAATTAAAGACGATTTTTTTTTAGGTATTTTGAGATCATGATTAATACAATGAGAAAGTTCCAATACTTATTCAAAGATTATAAATTAGTTAAAGAGATCAATATTTTAAATATATTCAAAAATATATGAGCTAACCTAAATATTCAAGTAATTGAAAAGATAAAATATACTATAAAAAATTTGTAAATGTTGATAATGTCTATCTTTTGCATTAGGACATATAATTGTTACATTCACATTTTTTAGCATATCGTCAGATGGACATGCTAAAGACTACAAAGACAATCAAGATAACAAAGCTTGGGAGGATTATTGGGGTGTGGAAAGGGATGAAATTATACTAGATATTTTTTCTTGAGGCCAAGTTGAAGGATCATTGTCTTACTTCCTTTGTGGCTACTAATCGTGTTTCCATGGATCTCAAAGAGGTTTCAAATGGTTGTCTTGATTTGGGCCTACAAAACAGATTTCTTTCTTAGGCATTGAACTCTATTGTTATTCTACTTAAGGATCTTACCAAGGAAGTGTTTGTTGAATGTATAAATGAGGTAATTGTGTGTGCAACTACCTTGATAGGGTTAGAACAAGGTCTAATGAGTTGACCTACCACTATGCAATGGGCTCTCACATATTGGTTTTGGGGAGGGTTACACCTTTGTTGATGTACCACATTCTTTTGATGCTAATGGGTCCTCAAGTCCCCCTCTAGTCCTTTCTTTATTGTAATATTTTGATCTTGAAGTGCCCTTGGAGGAGGATTTTTCAAGCCTATGTTTGATGCACTATTTGGGATTCCTTCTATTGAACTAGTGTTCAATGGTTCTTTCATGCTAGCTAAGATTTTTTCTATTAATTCAGTTCATGTTCATTACTAGGGTGAAGTATCCTTTACCTTTGATGGCTCTTACATTTTTTTGAGGGTTCCTTATGCCATTGTTGATAAGGCTTCTACTTATGTGGGGAATTTCCTTATAGGGAAATTCTCAAGAACTTATCCAAATATTGATGTTGTTCATAGTTGGGATTTTAAATAAAAATTATCTAGCTAGTTTTAAATGGCTATAATGCCTAACAGTTTATTCATATTATCCTTCCAATCCATTAAGGAGAACACATATATATTGCAAGGAGGGTCTTGGTTCTTTGGAAAATTATTCCTTTCATTGAAAATATGGTCTATTAGGTTTAATGATACCAAGGAAAAATCAAATTGGATCTATATTTGGGTAAGAATCTAAGGGGTCCCTTTAGAATATTTGGACAAAGAGAACATAAGAGGTATTGTTAATTTCATTGGTTCATTTTAGCTATTGATAATGTCACAAACTCTATGAGATTCATATTTTACTAGATTTTATGTTTTTATTAATATTGATAAGGTGTTGCCAGACACTATTAAGTTGTACTCCAAGTTGGGTATCTAGGAGTATAAATTCCATTATGAGTCATCCTCATTGGTTTTCCTTCATTACCATGGAGCTAGGATTTTTCCCATTCATTCCAATATATCAAAGAGAAGCTCCATATTCAATCAAAAAAGGATCTTGGTGACTAGGTTTGGAAGAAATTATTTGGGCTTCACATTTTAGCCCTACAAGAAAAACTCAAGGATCTTCTCTTAAGGGAAAGAAAAAACTAGATGTTGTGTGTCCTTTAGTATTAGATTCTTTTATAAATTTCAAAAAGGATTTGGACTTAGTATTTGTGTGTCTCATTCGGGACATGAGGGGATCATTCTTTAAGGAAAAAATCAAACCATATGTTGTTCCTTTAGTCAACATTGGTTCTTTGAAAAAAGGTAGGATAACCCAATCAAGTCAAATTTTAATTTCACTTCAGAGCTCTTTCAAGAGGTTTGGTTTTAAACCTTCTTGACTATGGTTGTGGTTGTCCCTTTGCTGTAGTTTTTTTTTTTTTCCCAAGGGCCTTTTTAGTCTTAAGGCCAATTTCATTATGGATTCTAGTTTTTTGTTGTTGTAGCCTTTCTTGATGTACAAGGATTAGGGGTCCTTTCAAAACCCTATTCTAGTTAATAGCTCTAGTCAAAAGTGCTTAACTAATCAAAATTATACTATATCAATGGTATCCAAAACACTCAAGAGATGGAATTAATTCATGCATGGAAAATATTTCTAACATGGAGCGTGGTGACTTATTCAAAAATATTCATACTAAATTAAGTGATATGTTGTATCAAATTAGGATACTGAAAATTTTATTCACGTATTGTAGTTAACATACATTGTTTTCATATCTATGTACCACTCCTATTATTCCAATAAACTAAGGATGTACATAATATATTTTCTCATAATTTACATGGACATATAATAGCTCCCTCATAACATATCAATACATATTCAAACTTTGTTATACCCAAAAATTATTAGGTCGGCACCAGTAATGACCTAACAACAAAATTCATCAACTGTTCAATCTCAAACCAACATTTGGACCCCAAAACTTCATGCCACTTGGAATATAGGTGTTATTGACACTTTTCAACATCTCCATAAATCTGTAAAGCGAGATACCAATCTATGGGGAGATGTGGATCCTCCAAAATATACATATTGTACTGATAGCACCATAACTGCCAGACTCGAACTTCTATCATTCATATCTTCAACATTAGAAATTGAAATACTATGAAATTTTTTATTTAGACTCTTTTAACATCCAAAAAAATTACCCCAAAACTACAAAGCAATATTGTACATAGCGGACCAATGCAAGCCAAACTATTGGATGTCCTATACACAAGAAACTCTATTTTGACACTTAGCCAATTTTCTCTTCATATGTCTTCACTGGATCAAACCTTCTTGCAAACATCTACTTGATAGTCATTTTCAAACATGCTCAAGCTATACAAACTAGTTTTCATTGTGATAATCATACCAAAATACAATTTTGACATCAATGACAACACTGAACTACATATTGTACAACTTATACTTATACACCATGCTCATGTTGTCAAAAATCATATCAATATCAATAGAAATCTTCTGATTCTTCCAATAATCTCCCCTTTTTTCATTGATGGAAATATGCCTTAACTATCTCCCAAAACTATTATCTCCCTTTCACATCAAGGGTAAAGGGCGCATACTTACATATCTTCTCCCCCTTTATTGACAAACCCAAAAATTTATTGACTCCCCCTAAGGGTGTTATCCAATACTACTAGATCAAAAACTTGCACTAGAAATTTCCTTATACCATTCACATATGTACACTAAAATCTGAAAAATAAACTAAATTGTATAAAAAGAAAAATCTAGTCACTCAAAGGAAGAATTTGACTCTTGCAACTTCTCAAGGTGAGCTTGCCACTCTTGCTTTCCTTCTTCCCAACTCTTCTTGGCTAGTCCAAGCATTCTGCTTCAGGTCTCCAACTCCATCAAGAGTTCTTCACCATCATCTAGAGTGTTGGGTACTGGTTTTAGCTTTGAATCATTTTTAGCGCTCAACAAGGCACTGGAAATAGATATGAACTTAGCATTCACCAGATCCTTGAGATGACCAAATTTCATTATAATTTTTTCCTTCTAAAATTGTATTTGGAAGAACTACTCATGTAGGTTCTCAATGGAAAAACTTGTGCTTCCATCCAAATCTTGTGTCAAATCATAAGCACTAGAATCTTTTTCAATTTGGGACTCAATAGAGTCCATCTCATCTTTTATGCTCTTTGTAGAGCTTGGCCATTTCATGTAGAATTAAAATAACACTTTGGCTTCTACAACACATTCATGTACACCTTTAATATTATCTTTAAATTTTTTGTGTGCAGCGGCACACTTCTACGTTATATCCAACAATATTTTCTCATTCATCTTTTTATCCATTTCCTTCTCCAACTTCTCCTTTAATCCACTACAATATTCCTTGAAGGAATCAAGTAAAAACTTTAGATTTTCCATACCAGATAGAGAGTTGTCAATGTTATCACTAAGTATGCTTTCTTGAAACATCTTCACCGCCTCATCGATCAGTTCTGGAATTTTCTTATGTGTCTCTATAATTTATTTTTATGCAGAAGCATGAAATGCATCACCCAATTGAAGTTTATGCAGTGGAGAGATTTTTTCCATGTCCATTTACCCCTATTGCATTAGAAGTTGCAACAACTGGGTGGACACTATAGGTTAAAACTTCAAATGTAAACAAATTTTTCAAAGGATCTTCGAAGGAACCAGAGGACTCTCTAATTGACTTTGTACTATCTCTTTCCTTCAAATCATTTTCTTTGTCACCAGTATTAACCAGTGTCTCCTCATTCTTATTTTCCTTTATATCTGATATAACCACAATCTTCTGCTCATCATCCTTTTTTGCATCCATAGGCTCATCTTCATCCTTTTTTCTCTTCCTCAGTAGATTGATCCTTGTTATCTAAAGGAATGTTTGTCTCTGGGATGCCTTGAGTATCCTCTACACTTGCCTCAGATACCAAAGGAGATGAGATATGTCATGTAGTAGTATCATTCTTTTGTGCCTTTGTAGTTTTCACCTCTGTAGTGGTGTTATCTCCTAATACATGAGCATTATTAGTTGCATCTTCAACTGCAGCATTCTCCTTATCAACAACATTCTCTTTTTCAATTTCTTCCACTTCCAAAAGAACACTATCGTGCACATTTCCTTCTTCAGTCCCATGCTCATGTTGAGCATCCTCTTGTTATGCTTCTTTTGCAGTATTTTCTCCCAGGGTTTGCATGCCATCATGCTTCTCTTCTTCATTGTTTGGTGTAAGTCCTAGCCTTTTTTTCCAAATCAGCAACCTTCTCTACAGACTCATTTTGGAGCCTCTCAAGATCATTTTGATCTCAAAACCTTGAGGAGGTGTTGTGAGTACATATAGCTATTCTTTTGTTGCAGATTCTAAAGATGAGTTGGAATGAAGTAATGAGCTGATATGATGTCTTTGGTACTTGGTTTCCAAGTGCTTTTGAGAAAAATTAAGAAACAAAGTAAAGTGTGTTGTGTAAATGTTCATAGTATGCTCTAGTATTGTGCTCCGCATTCCTTCCATGTTGATGCTATACCTATGTGGATCTTACAGGTTATTCAAGGTTGAAAATTTTGCTATATTCAGAATTTGGGTTTCTAGATTGTTGTACAGTGTGAGAAATTTTCACCAGTGTGTGAACCAGTTATTCAATGATGTTTTCTATGGTCTAGGAGAAATGTATTTTCCCTTTGTTTCTTTGTTGTTTGGCTTTAGGTTGTGCAGATTTTGAAAGTTGCTTATAATTATTTTATATTTCTATGTTCAAGTTTTTACTTGATTTGGTGCAATACAATGAGAGCTTCATTTATTAGTATGCAATTAAGGGTTATTAGTTGTTCTGAGTTAAAGTATTTGTTGATGCAAGCTTCGATGAAGTTTTTGATGAATCTTAAGTGGTCCGTGGATTATTCTAGATTAATTTCAAGTGAATTATGTTGTCTGAAACTTTTGGCTTGGTTTAAGGAAGTGTGTACTTAATGTCTATGGTGTTTTGCATGGATGTTGGCTGACCTTGTGTTTAACACTACATGCGAAGACTGTGGAAGCATGTAGAAGTGTGTTGGGATCTATTTGGATCCTAATTAAAGATTTATGTAGTTCGCCTTCCATTCCTATCCACCACAAGAATGTTTAGGTGTCGACCTATTTCGAATTTGAATGTATAACAACTAGTGGCTAACATTGGAGAATTTTTTTGAGGTAGAGCTTGATATAAATATGTATGGTGTTGATGCAAGAGGTTGGTGAAAGAGTAAGAATAAAGTTAGATGAGATATTTTTTCAAGTGATGTGTGTGATGCAAAATTAAGTAGAGCAGTGTGAACTTCATGTTAGGGTTCCTAAAGGCTGTGAGCTGAAGGCATGATATATCTTTCGTGTGAGACTATGAAAGTGTGAAAGCAATTGTGGTGGACTCCTTGTTACATTGAGAAGTTTTTTCTTTGTGTAACATTCTTCTTCTATCTTCTTGTATTATTTATGTGGCAGTGATCCCTAGCTATGAGCCTTTTGGACAATGTTTCCTATTCTAGCAGTGAGCCCCTTTGTACTAGTTTTCCTATTACTTATATTGTGAGATAATCCTCACTGTGTTTTTCCCCTCATTGGGTTTTCCATGTAAATTTGGTTCTCTCATGTGTATGGTGTTGTGATTTTATTTTATGTTATCTACATTTCATGTTTAATCAATTTAATAGAATAAGGGTTTAATGAATGCTTGTGGATATGTTTACTATTGAGGGTTTTGAAGGTTTAATTTGATATAACTTATTCACCCCCTCTCAATTGTCTTATTCATTTCAACAATTGGTATCATATCTTGTTTCCTTGAAGAAGAGCTTAACCACTTTAGGTAGATCTAGGATGGAAAACAAGATTCCTTTGGAATGTCCTAGATTCGATGGCCCAGATTATGCATTTTGGAAGACAAAGATGGAAGGATATTTGTGTGCTCAGGGATATGAGTTAGAGAAGGATTACAAAAATACATACACTCCACCTTCGAATGGTCAGAGTATAAGTGCAAAAATCAAGGTGCATGAAATCAATGCTAGGGAAAGGTACATTATTGTGAATAGTCTTTCAAATATTGAATGTTAAAGTTATGAGTTTGAAAACTGCTAAAGAAGTTTGGCATAAGTTAGAAATAATTTATGAAGGAGATCCAAAGGTCAAACAAGCAAAGTTGTAGAACTTGAAGGCATAGTTTGAAATGATGCATATGTCTAAAGATGAAACAATTAAAGGCTACATAGAGAGAGTTGATGAATTGGTAAGTAACATGAGAGGCCTTGGTGCAACAGTTAAAGAATCTAAAGTGGTGGAAAAAGCTATCAGATCTCTTCGAGATTGCTACAGTGAAAAGGTATCTGCTATTCAGGAAACAACTAATTTTGATAATTATTCTAGAGATCAATTGATTGGTACTTTGACTACAATTGAAATGAGAAAACTAAAGAAAAGTACAAAAGTAGAGACTGCTTTCAAGGCTGGTAAATCAGAGAAGGTTGAAGATTCAAGTGATGAATATCTTGATGATTTGGAAGCTAACTTTGTGATGAGGATGAAAAAGGGCACCAGTAAGTACAAAGGTAAATTACCTTTCAAATGTTTTAGCTATGGTGAGATAGGTCATTATGCTTCTAGATGTCCAAAAAGGGCTCTAAACAATAAGAACAAGGAAAACAAAGGAAAGATTATTACGAAAGCTTACTATGTGAAAGAAGATATTGGTATTTCTGATGATGAATCTGATTATGGAGATTTTGATGATAATGAATGTCTATTTTTGGCTATAAAAGAAGAATCTGATTCTGTTAACCTTGAAATTTGTGTGAGGGAAAGTGTTCTAGAGATGAAGGATAAGGCTGAAGGTACTTTGGTATCTGATTTTCATGTCAAAGAGGATAAGAATTACTAGGTTGTTGATAGTGGTTGCTCTAATCATATGAATGGAGACAAAAATAATTTTGTTAAACTTGAAAAGTATGATGGAGGATTAGTTAAATTTGGGGATGATTCGAGAGATCAGATTTGTGGAATAGGTTCAATTAGTTTTGATGGCAAGCATAATACTAACAATGTTTACTATGTTAAGGGATTAAGAGATAATCTCTTGAGTGTCAGACAAATGTGTAGCAAAGGGTATAATCTTGTGTTTAAGGATGGTGCATGTGAGATCTAAAAAGGGTCTGGAACTATGCTTGCTACTAGTAAGAGAACAGATGGAAACATCTATCAGCTTAAGGGTGTTGATGGTCATTGCTTTATTTCATAGATTAATGATAGTTGGTTATGGCACCAGAGGATGTGTCACATGAATTTTGATAATTTGGTAAGAATTAGTTATGTTCATGCTATGAGAGATTTACCTAGAATCACAAAAACTATCAATGTTGTTTGTGGGAGTTGTCAATTTGGAAAGAAAATAAGGAGTAGCTTTATGGGAAAGGAACAATCTACTACCAGACTATTGGAACTAGTGCATATAGATCTTTGTGGTCCTACAAGGGTAAGCAGTCTACAAGGTGATAGGTAATTTATGATTTTGATTAATGATTATTCTAAAATGACATGGGTTACTTTTCTTAGAGAGAAATCTAATGCATTAGATAAATGCAAGGCATTTAAAGCTATGGTTAAGAATGAAATGGATTTGAAAACAAAATGCTTAAGGTCTAAAAAAGGTGGTGAATTCACCTCCAATGAGTTTAAATTTTTTTGTGTTCATGGAATAAAAAGACATTTGTCTACCCCTAGAACTCCTCAATAGAATGGAGTTGTTGAAAGGAAAAATAGAACTACTCAAGAAGCTACAAGTACTATGATGAAAGAGGAAAATATATCATAAGTCTACTAAAGAGAAGATATTCATAATGCTATTTACATACTTAACAAATTTCAAGCCAAAGCTAACAACACAAAGACTCCTTATGAGCTATGGTATGGAAGGATTCCTACTGTCAAGTACTTTAGAGTGTTTGGAATCAAATGTTACATCAAAAGAGAATAAGAAAACTTAGGAAAGTTTGATGCAAGGTCTGATGAAGGTATCTTCCTTGGATATTCTATTAGAAGCAAAGCTTACAAATGTTACAACAAAAGGTTGAGAAAGATAGTTGAAAGTGCAAATGTTAAAGTTGATGAAAACTTGCAAAATTCTATTGCAGTAGATGGATATGTGTCAGATGAACTTGATTGCAAAGAAGTGGAAGAAATATCTGATGAACAAGAAGTGAATAATGAAGAGGAAGAAGCTTCAAAGAAGACCAATAAAACCCATAAGTATGTGCAAAAGAATCATTTTGAAGATCAAATCATTAGAGACAAAAGGAAAGGTGTATTGACAAGAAGCAAAGCTATTGAAGTTGAGGTAAATTTGTGTTTACTTTCTAATGTTGAACCTAAATCAGTAAGTGAAGCATGTAAGGATGAGCATTGGATGACGGCAATGGAAGAACTTATGCAGATAGAGAAAAATCAGACTTGGGAATTGGTCCCAAGACCAACAAACAAAAACATAATTGGAACCAATTGGGTATTCAAGAACAAGCTAAATGAGAATGGAAAAGTAGTAAGAAACAAGGCAATACTTGTATGTAAGGGTTACTTACAACTAGAAGATATAGATTTTAAGGAGACTTTTTCTCATGTGGCTAGAATGGAAGCTATCAGAATGTTCTTGGCATTTGCAACACATAAATATTTTATGGTCTATCAGATGGATGTGAAGTCTACTCTTTTGAATGGAGAATTGGAAGAAGAGGTTTACATAGAAAAAATGAAAGGTTTTCAGTTGTTAGATCAACCAGATATGGTATGTAAGTTGAAGAAGGCACGATATGGTTTGAAGAAAGCTCTCAGAGCTTGGTATGCAAGACTTGACATGTACTTGATACAACAAGGATTCAATAAGGGCTTCGCAGATAGTAATCTTTACTTTAAAATTTAGGAAGAAAAAATCTTGATAGTAGTTGTATATGTGGATGATATAATATTTGGTGGAAATGAGGCTATGTGTAAGAAATTTTCTGAAAAAATGCAAAAAGAATTTAAGATGTCAATGTGTGGGGAGATGAATTTCTTTCTTGGGCTACAGATCAATCAAACAAATAAAGGGATTTTCATTTCACAGTCTAAGTATGTCAAAGATATGTTAAAGAAGTTTGGAATGGATGACTCCAAACCGGTATGTACTCCTATGGTGACTAGTTGTAAATTGAGAAAAGATGATGATTCACCTAAGGCTAATCAAAGCAAGTATAGATCTATGATTGGTGGGCTGTTATATTTGACTGCTACTAGACCAAAAATCATGCATGCAATTTGTCTTATGGCTATATTTCAAGAAGATCCTAAGCAAACACATGTTGTAGCAATGAAGATAATATTTGGTATTTAAGAGGCATACTGTATTATGGTTTGTAGTATCCTAAGGATATTGATTTCACATTGAATGCTTATACAAATGTAGATTGGGATGGTTGTGTTGATGATAGGAAAAGTACAAGTGGTGGTGCATTCTTTCTTGGATATAGATTGGTATCATGGCTAAGTAGGAAATAGGATTCAATTTCTTTATCCACTGTAGAGGTTGAGTATATTGTAGTAGCACCATGTTCTACACAAGTATTATGGATGAGGTAAACATTGAAGGATATCAAAGTTGTATGTGACAAACCTATATCTATATTCTGTGATAATACAAGTGCAATAAACATTTCAAAGAATTTAGTGATGCATTCCAGAACAAAGCATATATCTATCAGGTATCAATTTTTGAGAGAGAAGTTTATGGAGAATGAAGTGAAGCTTGACTATGTTCTTACAAAATATTAGATTGCTGATATATTTACTAAGGCTCTTCCTAAGGATAATTTTGTGTATCTTTGGGAGAAGTTTGGGGTTATTTCCCATCCTTTCTTGAACTAGATGCATATGGAGGTGCATAAGTCCAATGGATTTATGGATCTATCTCTTTTTTGGACTAATGTTGGTTGCTACCTCTCAGGGGGAGTAGGTATTGTCATGTGTTGTCATTGTGTCATTGAATTGCTTTGGTGTAATCCTAAGGGGGAGTATTCAAAATAGGTAATTTTGGTTTTGTGTCAAAGAGGGAGAACAATGCAAAACAATTATATTTTGCCATTGATGTCAAAGGGGGAGAGAGAATCATGTGAAAAAAAAAGAACTTATCTACTTAGGGAGAAAGAATCATGTGAAAAAGAGAGAAAGTTCTCAAAGAGAAAGATACTCCTATAAGAGGAGAGGTTTCAGGAATGTTGTATAGACTATCTAATCTGAAAAAAAGGGAGAGATTGTTCAGAGTTGTTGTGTGGTCTTTGGTGGATTTTCACATCTTGTTTTTTCATCAATGACAATGTGGGAGATTGTTGCAAGTATGATGGTGTTGTCATTGATGTCAACAAGAAGTCTACTGACTGGTGTTGTCATTGATGTCAACTATGGGATGAAGATGTTGAGGATATTGAGAAAATTTTGGAAAGAGGAAAATAGGTTGTGCATGTGTAGTTGAGACCTTGAGGAGTTTTGTGAGTACATGGAGCTATTCTTTTGTTGCAAAATATGAAGATGAGTTGGAATGAAGTAATGAGTTGAGATGATGTCTCTGGTACTTGGTTTCCAAGTGCTTTTGAGAAAATTTAATAAACAGAGTAAACTATGTTATGCAAATGTTCATAGTATGCTCCAATATTGTGCTTCGTGGTCCTTATGTGTTGATGATATACCTATGTGAATCTTACAGGTTATTAAAGGTTGACAAATGTTTCTATATTTAGCATTTGGTTTTCTAGATCATTATACAGTGCAAGATATTTTCACCAGTGTGTGAACCAATTGTTCAATGATGTTTTCTGTGGTCTGGGAGAAATGTATTTGCTCTGCCTTTATTCGTTGGTTGGATGCAAGTTGTACAGATTTGGTAAGTTGCTTATAATGCTTTTATATTTCTATGTTCAAGTTTTTACTTGATTTGGTGTAGTGCAATGAAAGCTTCATTTATCAGTATGCAATTAAAGGTTATTCATTGTTTTGAGTTAAAGTATTTGTTGATGCAATCTTGGATGAAGTGTTTGATGAATCTTAAGTGGTTCATGGATTATTATGGATTGAGTTCAAGTGAATTATGTTGTCCAAAACTTTTGGCTTGGTTTAACGAAGCATGTACTTAATGTCTTTGGTGTTTTGCATGGGTGTTGATCAACCTTGTGTTTAACACTACATGCGAGGATTGTGGAAGAATGTTGAAGTGTGTTGGGATCTATTTGGATCATAATTAAGGATTTATGTAGGTCAATTTTCATTCCTATCCACCACAGGAATGTTTAGGTGTCGACCTATTTCAAATTTGAATGTATAACGACTAGTGGCCAACATTGGAGAAATTTTTTGAGGTAGAACTTGATATAAATATGTATGGTGTTGATGCAAGAGTTGGGTGAAATATTAAGAAGAAAGATATATGCAAGATTGTTGCAAGTGATGTGTGTGATGTGAAATTGAGTAGAGTAGTGTGAACTTCATATTAGGGTTCCTAAAGGTAGTGAGCTGAAGGAATCCGATATCTTTCATGTGAGATTGCAAAAGTGTGTGAGAAATTGTGGTGGACTCCTTGTTGCATTGATAAGTGTTTTCTTTGTGTAACATTCTTCTTCTATCTTCTTGTATTCTTTCTATGGCAATGAGCCTTTTGGACAATGTGTCCTACTTTGGCAATGAGCCCCTTAGTATTGGTTTTTTTATTATTTATATTGTGAGCTAATCCTCACTGTGGTTTTTCCCTCATTTTTTTCACATAAATCTGGTGTTCTCATGTGTATGGTGTTGTGATTTTTGTTTTTGTTATCTACATTTCATGTTTAATAAATTTAATAGAATAAGGTTTTAATGAATGCTTGTGGATTTGTTTACTGTTGAGGGTTTTGAAGGTTTAATTTGCTACAATTGATTCACCCCCCCTCTCAGTTGTCTTTTTTATTTCAACAAGAACATAAAAAATCACAAAAATGAAAGAGATGTGTATGATAGTAAATTCCCATTTGACACTAAGAATTAGGTTCTTATCATATGTGAAGAAATTCAAGTCAACCCCATCAATGCCAACAATGTTAAGAGATATATAAAGAATTTTTGTGTTGACCTTGGAGTGTGTGGGGTAGTTTAAAAAATTCATTACTTCACATGATTTATGCTACTAGGTAGATAATGCACTAGGATATTGTAACAATCAACACATTCAAATTTTGGCATTTTTACCTTAACTTCACATTTTTGGATTTTTGGACTTTGGTTGAATGTGTTAGTTTTAAAATAAATTTGAAAATAGAACCAAGGTGTTACAAGGATAAGAAATGGTTTAAATTAGAGGATAGCATTGAAAATAATAGATCTAAAAAAGGAATTTGATGAATTAGGTTAAAATATTTTTTGGTTTTCTAACCTCACTTGAAAACCTAAAATGTTGGTTTGATGAAGATCTACAAGGGCACAATAAGCTATTTTTATGAAGACATCCTCCATCTAGTGTTAGGTGACAAAGATAAATAATAAAAGCATGGGTGTCTCAGCCTTGCTCCTAATATTAAGAATATAAAAAATGCAGTCTTCAATATATATAGAGAAATATATGATAATCATAAAATATAGAGGATATATCTTTGAATAACATGATTTCTTAAGGAAGAAAACTCATATAAATTATAGTTATTTGGATCTCATGAAATTGTAGTTCCTAGATTGGAATACAAAGGAATAAATGTAATTAATGTTGTACTAAACTTGAAAGAATAGAACTACATGGAAGCACTATTTTAGGATATAACTCCAAGTTTCCAACTATTTTACACTCATAATCCACTTAGTATATATTTCTAAGTAAAAAAAGTAAGTTTTAAGTGTCTTGGTTAGTTATAATAATTAATTCCAAAGGTTCCCAAGGTAAAAATTTCTAAATTTTTATTCAAATCCCAAGGTAAAATCTTAATTTCATTTCCCTTAAAAAAATTATTGTATTTAATTTTGAATCTAAAGTACTATAGCATGATAAAATTTGATTTACCTTTGATATATTTTCTTTGGTGATCAGTGGTTTATAGTAAGAATTTCATCCAAGATGAGTGCCAAGTCTAATAGAAACAAATTTTAATTTTCTAATTTCTAATAAATCCTACACATAATAACCAACATTGGTTTCTTAGGTGACTAAATATTGTTAAAGAAACTCAATTGGATTTTATTTTAACTTGTTTAATCCTCTAAAATTATATTAATACATAAATTTGTACACATTCAAGAAGAAAAATTGATTTAATATTCCATTTACCAAACAAACTTACTTTTATTAGTCTCTCTACTCATTCTTATATAATCTATAGGTGTCAAATTTTTATAGGGGAAGTACAACATGTTGACTTCGTAGGGATACATTATGGAAATGATAGTATGCTATGTGGTAATCTCAAGCTAAGTATTAAGTCATTGAGTTAAAACACATAGGCACCAAGTCACAATCCTTGGGTTAAGAAATCGGGTGAAATTGAAGAATTTAGATTTAAAAATGATATTAACCAAGGTTTATATACTTCATACATCCAATATTTTGGAGAAAAAAAATCAAAATCAACAAGGAGCACTAAAAGGAATGAATATGAAAGTATTCACAATTGAGTTTAAATGGTTTTAATTTTAAGTTTCAAATTGTGGATTCCTTAGAGAATGATACATGTTGAAATTAAGGAAATACTAAGGAAATCAATGATTAGTGAAGGATATATAGATTGGAAGGTGTACACCTAATGATATTTATATTTTTAGAAATCAACAAGAGTCACAATTGGTGAAATCTAGAGAAGATGATGAAGGCAAACAATGGCTATCAATAATACATCTTTAAACTTTTTGAAGCCTAATATTTAAATTTATAGATGAATTAGACTTCCATGTGGCATGATTCGGAGGATATTATGAAGTTGGTTAATGACTATCAATATATCAATGAATTCCACATGGATACATTAGAGATCAAGTTGTCAAAAAAGGATCAATAGATATTGTAAGATCTACACATCATGGTGGGATCTTCTCATTCATCTCTAGATCCATAAGAGTCTATCATATTTTGATATGTTACAATTAATTTTCAAACTAAATGAGATGCACCACCATGAGAATGGGGATTAAGAATAAAGATCAAAATTATCATATATGTAACATGGGAAAGGTAGGTGTAAGGATATTGTTGGGTACTACCTATATTATATTATTTGGAATGGATTTTAAAACCAAAACATATAATGTCGCATTATGGGCTAAAGCATGATTCTCACTAGCAAGTGAATGCCACTAATTAGTTTACCAAAAAGTAGTGCACCCTATAAAACGTAAAGGGCATAAAGTTATTTAACTAGGAGGATGAAAGGAGAATCAAGGAAAAGTTAGATGCAAAGAAAGATTTAACTAGATTTAAATCCTCAATAGACCCATATTCTAGATCAGAAAGTAAAGTGAAAACATGGGGAGGAAAGCTTTTAAGATCCAAATATAATGATATTGAATTTGGTTAAGGCCAAGTTTAAGTTTAAGGAAAGGAAGCAAACAAAATGCTCACAACATACTTGGATATGAAAGATAGTCAACTACGAATAAATGAGTTTTGTTCAAGAAAGTATCAGAGGATGAAAACTTGAAAATGCTCGAGGAACAACTTTTAAAAAATGGACCTAACAAGTATTGAGAACATGTGTAGATATGACTTGAAATCAAGGAGAACAAGGGAACTAAAACTAGGGAACATAAGTCAAATTAGAAACCATAAACTAGGGAAATACAAACTTGAGAAAATGAAAGATGAGTCAATAAATCTAGAGCTAACAAACATCAATCAAATGGAACTAGGGACACTATAGGTAAGGCTAATAAATATCATAAATGGAAAGAAACCAAGGATAAATGATTAACCACATTTCCTAAAACAAATGCGCATGCCTAAAAAATGCATCTAACATTGTAAATTAAGAAAGTTATATAAAATGAAAAAAATATTAAAAATAACATAGAACATGATTTAATCAAGATCCATCTAAAAAAAAGCTTTTTGATTTTAAAAAAATTAAAAAAATAGAACATCTTATAATCACAGTAACTACATTCATGATTCATGCTATATTTTTTCTATAATCTTAATATATATTAATATAATTTTTAAAATAATTATAAATCTAATTTTATTAAAAGTTTTGACATCATAGCAACGTAGAGGGATGCAAAATTATATATATATATATAAACTAAAATGCTGATCATGTTTGGGATGTGACAAAGTCTTTATAAAGTCCAAAAGATTGTGACTATAATGTCTGCATATATTTTGTTTGATATCATTAAACAATCATATATTCCAAAACACGAATGTTGTGTTCTCGTCATTCAAAGCACGCGCCCTAAAATTTCGCTCAAAAGCTTTCTAACTTTTTTAAGCTTAAATGTTTATCTCGTACTGCTTTCTAATTTTTTTTTAGGTTAAATGTTTATCTTGTATAGTTCGTGTGGGCAAAATATGAGGTATTTATATTAAGAGGATTTATGTTTTCTATTTGGAATTAAAAATAAAATTGTAGTGGTGATATTTGCATATTCAAGTTAATTTTTATATAGTTTTGTGTTTATTGAGACAATGTGGTAGATATTTATGTTAGGTTTTATTTTTTTATCTCTTTATTTATATTCATTCTTTTTTCCGTATATTTTTACATATAAAATTTTAGGTCTATTTTATTTATATTGATCTATTTGCATTGTTTTATTCATTAGTCCATATTTTGATATTTAGTTTCATGATCTTGATACCTCGGTTTTCATATCCTAGGTGATTTCTATAAAGCATGGGATTAGTCTCAAAAGGTGTGAATTTAACTTGCAAATTTAAAATTTAAAATTCAAATTATCAACTCCCAAACCTTTCCTCACACTCCCTGAGAGTTGACTTGGTACACATTTGTGCAACAATTCATTATATTTTGGTATTTAAATACATTTGTTTGTGCATTTAAAATTAGTGTAGCAATCACTAAAAAAAGTATACATTGAAGAGAAGAATCATTCTAGGAACACATTGTTTCGAGCACTAAAAGTAATTCGATCTATGTCAAATCATTTAGGGAACATGCATGTATGATTGTTGTTTGTAAACATTCACCAAATGTTGTAAAGCTAATGAAATATGAGGTTGGTTGAAGAGAATGTGAACCCTTATAATTCAACAATTTCCACAAAGTATTTAGAATTTTTGTAATTCTTATGCTAGATAATACATGACATTGGATCAAGTTGGGTAGTAAATGTGTGCATTTTTCTAGATTAGATTTTAAAGCTACATGATATATCTATACTCTATGAAATTGATCCAAATATGTGAGATTACCTTATAAAGAGTTGATCTCTATGGAGAGTTCTAGATAGTTGACATATCAAGGACACATTTTTTTTGACAATTGAAGTCATTTCATAAATTAGCATTTACCATTCTAATATTTACCCATCTTAGATATTTAGGTTGATTTTGTATTTGTTGATAGCATTAATTAGTTAACCTAGATAGTGCTTTAGGAAAAAGAGTAATTTTTATGTACATTTTTTGTGACCTCATATGATCTTACACCTCTTAGGGTTTGACCTTAGTTCTCTACCTTTATCCTCTTTGGAATTTGTATATTTGATACCATTCTAACTTTCATCATACAATTTTTATTTCCCAAAATTTGGATTCAATTTATTTACACATGCTCATTATGTTTTGATTAGGGGTTTGGTATACATAGTGATACATACTCCCACCCTTGGGTTCTACCTTTAAAAAATTGTCAAATTAATTTACTTGGTTGATTTGCATGCATAAATTTTTTATTACATGATATGTTCCTATCTTTTATAGCATATCACCTCTCCATCCTCAATAATATCATGATATTTTATGCCATGAACAAGGATGTATCCTTTATGGAGGTATTGTTTTACCTTGTATTTAATTTTCATCTCTTCATTGAGTTGATTATTTCTCATCCTTTACATATAGACACACTTCACTTATCCATAGGTCCCATATTTATCATACTTCAAATGTGGGTTGTGATAGTGATTAGCACACACCTAGCACACAAATTCATCATGCATTAATGATACACCTAATATGATGCCCATTAATGAGGATATACATATTGCATCTACTTTTGATATTGTTGTGTCTTATATTGTCATTCCTTCTAGATGTCATATCATACTTTTATATCCACAAAGTAATATCTGTTTGATATGCTAATTTATTCTATACATCATGTTTTTTCTCTCAATGTTGGTTCATACACATCATGTGTATCTTATGGATATCCATGTCACATTTTCACATAAAAATTATTCCCATGATGGAATACATATTGATGATATTGCATTAGTCTCGCATGTAGGCACTAATTATGCTTCATTTAATTTTCCTATATTACATGATATTATAAGCCTTAATGAGGAGTTATTGCATGATGATCATGATGGTACTACACATGCTTAATTACATGTCAAATCATTCTTTCCTATTAATTATGAGAATTTAGAGGATGATATTTGATTAATTATTTCTCATTTAGAATTTATTTTAGTGGTTTACAATGGTTTGATTCATCTTGTTTTCTTTACACTTATTCCATTAACCTAGCACCTACTTTCATTTACTATTTCTCTAAGCATAGTTCCTATAAAAATAGTATGGAATTTGTGTTACCTTATCATGATTTATCTTTTTGTCCTTACTATGATGTTATTCATAGTGATTGTACATCTATTAAAACTACCTTTTGTCCCATGTCATCCTAACTAGCTAGAAGCCAAGATATTCTATTGCAATAATTTATTATATCTCCTTAGCCTATAATGTTAGAGCACCTTTTGAAACACATTCTCATTACCTTACTCTAGTAAAATCACACAAGGATAAAAAATATATGTGCTTACCATCATACGTGGGGATATTATGAGGATAAAGGCATCAAATACAAACATAAAGTTCACGGATATATAAAAAAGGAAATATGCATGTTAGAAATACTCATGAACCCACAACTCCCTTATTTGATGAGATGAGTCATATGAAATAAAATAAAATCTATCAAAAATTAGTCTTTTCACAAAGATAATTCAATTGATGCACATGACGAGGAATGGATTCATTAGTTACATACATTTACCTTTTTTCTCATAATTTATCACATTTTATACCTTTTTTATTTATATACTTGGTTTTTTGTTTTCATCTTCTTAGTTATGTGTATGACACAAATGCACCTTCATTTGTGCATGTTAAAAAAATGACTTTAAACATTTATTATGTTGTGTATAGGAGCGAATTTGCACCGCTTGTACAAATTCCCCTTTCACATACCCTCACCTTAGAATATCAAATTCGAAGGAAAAATCCCACATCACCCACCTAACTTCCATCCACTTGGTGTTTGTCCTATGCATCAATGAGAGAATATTTTTTGGGGACGAACATGTAACACATGAATGTCTACGTGTTGTGTTGTCATCCTTAATGGATTCCTGCATCTAGAGTTGGCAGAGACGTTACACACCCGATTGGGGCTAAATTGTAACATCCCTCTTCAACCAATCGACCCAAAAATTCCTTATTCTTGCTCATCCCACCTTAAAAAACATCCATTATCACTTCATTTCACTCTCTAGACATTCACATTCAATCTCTTAGCATTTTCCACTTCACTTCTTCACTCTCAAGCAACATTCCAACATTCCATTGTGAGCATTGTAGTAGCTTTGAAGCTCCATCAAATCCACATTGCAAGTGTGAGGAAAGCCATAAAAGTTGTGGGCTTGGAGTCTTGCGAGACCTCCCTTCATCACCAATGCAGTTGTGGTGACTTTGCCAAGTCCATACCTTGCATTCTCCTCCATTAACTAGTGAGCTTTTGGGTGGAGATGGTAATGCTTCACTCCTCTCCTTTGTGGTTTGATAGAGTAGCATATTGTTTTGTAGTGTTCATAGCAAGCTTTCTTTATTTATTTATTGCATATTCTACTTCATTGCTTTTTGGCTATCTATGGAGGTGGAAACACCAAAATGGGGGTTTGACTGAGGCAGGCCCCTATACAACGCTAAATTTTTTCCCTCTTTCTTGTGTGTAGGTGGACGTACATGTGGAGATAGCTGGTGAATCAACGCTTTTGTGAGATTATCTTCATCACCCTAGCTTTTATTTACTTGCTTTATCATCTCTGTCTCTATTTCATGTACTTTCTTATTTTGTTTTTCCCATCATAGTCAACTAGCTAGGTTGTCAGTTAGTTTTTAGGTAATTTGTATTGTATTTCATGTTTTTTGGTTGTACGAACACCAATGCACCTGAGAGATGCCAGCGCATCACAATGTCATCCCAAAACTACGTTGCCATCCTCAGACAGAGAGTTGTTTGAGGTGTGTATTGACTCTAAAAACTAGCTCACCTAGCCTAAACCTAAACTATGGGTCTATAGAGTGACATAAGTACTATATAGTGCTATTCATTCTTGATCCTCACCCCAATACATCCCTTAGAGTGAGGTAAGTTAGGGCAACCCTCTGCTCTTAGCTCTCTGTGACCTGGAGCCTTGACATGGTTGGTTCCCTCTCTTACATTTTCGGTGAACTCGACGTGAACCATTTTGGTTTTGTTTGGTAGTACTGAAGGGTCCTTTCCATGTGTTCTAGGAGCATTGTGGGTGCGAGTGTTGTGAGCCATTCACCTTACAACCCAACCTATGACCCCTAGTAGGCATAGTTGGAAGGTTCCATGAGTATTGTGGAACGAAGCCTTAACTGGGTCACTATCCTATTTCAAACCTTTGGGAGGCTTTGTGAAAGTATTGTTTAGTGTGCATGATGGCCTCTTTTCTACATTTTCCTATCCCCTTTGCATAGCCTATGAGTAGTGGTCCAAGTATAACCTTCACCTCGTAGGACCTACCAATGGGTTATAATAGAGAACCATCTCCTCTTTATATCCCTACATGAATCAATGAGAACACTGTAGTAGGTGTTCTTGTTGAAGCGATGTCTCAGGAGGTGAATATTATAACTAAGGAGATCATGTTAATTAACTTCCTACATAAAGATGGTTATGAAGCACATGTGAGCACCATCCGTACGCATAACAAAAAAATTGTACCTCCCCTTGGTAGTATCATTTTGTCAGTCCTTGTTGGACCTAAGTCTATAAACCTACTATTTGATATAATCCTAGGGTCTGAGCTCTTCAGAGTGAACCTAGGTATCCCCTGGTTAGTAGCTATGAATGAAATTCCCTTAGTTGTGCATAAGTGTTTGAAGTT
This sequence comes from Sequoia sempervirens, assembly GCA_007258455.2. NCBI lineage: Eukaryota > Viridiplantae > Streptophyta > Pinopsida > Cupressales > Cupressaceae > Sequoia > Sequoia sempervirens. Next base: position 212,375,460 of record VDFB02193867.1, on the reverse strand, counting down.
TATTCATGAAGGTTCAGTACATGTGATCCCTAGCACTAGTTATAGACCATCGGTTACGCATGGAAGCTATTCTTTAGATCACTTTTTTCTTGCACCCATTGGTCCTCTCCCACCTAGGAAGAACCTCTTATACCAAACTTATCAGAAGTACAAGAAAGGGCGCTTAATGCCTAGAGTGAGATACCCTCCATCACCTTATGTTGTTTCGCATAAGGCATGCCTAAAAGTTGATAGTGATGCCACCAAGGCCCATAAAAGAGAAGAAGAGAAGCCCTCTCAAGGTCCCTCTTACATTGTTCAACCTGATGCTTCCTCTCACCCTGCTACAACGTCATCAGATTATGCTTCGCGTTTGCGAGAAAACCCTATGGCATCCGCTTAGCGAAATCCCAAGCGTCTTGCATTTGAGCTTCTTGTTCTACCCATAGAGCCTAGGCTCATTCGATATGGTAGAAGGAAAGGTCCCCATGGGGAATCATCTGTGTCTCAACCTTTGCAGCCTCCCACTGCTCCTGCTTCTAAACCAATGAATGGGAAGAGACCTACCACTAAGGCGCTAGAGCCAACTCCCCCCATTGTTTCTCAATTTATCCCTCCTAATCACATTCAGGAGTATTCCCCTCCACTGGAAATAGATGTGATAGACACCCATATGGTTGAGAAGGAGCCTTTTGTCACTTCACAACACCCAACCTCTAGCTCAAAGAGTCATAGAAATCACCTTGCGTGTGAGCACAAGCACCAGAAAAAGGCTCTAGTAGCTAAGTAGGCCGCTTTGTAGAAAAAGGAAGAGGAGATGACTGCCCCTCCTTCAAGGCCTCCTGATGTGTCCTCCTCTCTCCTCCCCTTTGCTTATGTTCAGTCGAGTTCAGTCTCACTTTTGGCTCTTGTTGTGAATGTGAGTGTGCCTAACCCTAAAAAGGTGCAGGTGCTTATCACACCTTTGGTTGAGCCGCCCCTATTAATGTCCCTTCTAGACATCATGCCATTCCCTAAACCTGTAGGCATGCCAAAATACCTCAGTGGTGTCCATCATGGTTTAATCCTCCTCCTCTACGCCTCTTGCCTCATCTATGGGGAGTTCAAATCCCCTAATGAAGTAGAAGGTAAAGGTTGGCCCTTCTAGCAATGGAGGGCGTAAGAGGATCCCACCTTCTCCAAAGGGTTGTCATGTGCTAGCTTATTCTTTCCTAGTGATGGAACAAGTTTCGGCCTCTCTTGAGTTTATCACTACTCTCGAGTCACTCGATGAGCCAAGCAATGAATCTTGAGCGTCGTCTTCCTCGTTCATTGAGGTACAACATGTCACTTCTATAAAGTGCATGTTTAACTCTCTGGACAAAGTTCTAGCCTTGTCACCGATCTTCGTAAAATCACTGACCATAGCTCCACAAGATTCGAGTAGAGAAGACCTTATGGGGCCTTCTTCCTAATCCCTTGTTGCGAGAGGGTTGGAATCTCCTCCCCTTAATATTCCACCACTGCAAGCTTGACCTCCTTCCTCTTATAATGATCTAGATTGGGAAGCATATGACCTCTTGGTAGATGAATGTTAGAGGGAGGCCTATTCTTTATCTTTAGATTAGATGTGTGTGTTTGTTGTGATGTGTTCCCCTGTGCTCGCATTATGTGTTCTTGGATGACTCTTTTTGGTGCTTAGATACATGAGTGATTGTGGACCATAAACCTTCTTCTATTTGTATCATCATTCTTCCCCTATGTGCTTTGATTTTTGACAAATTGGGGACAATGCAAAGCATTGGGGGAATCTAGGCTTCCCTTCCATGTTGACCCAATTTTTTTATTTTTACTTTGTCTTCTCATGCATTCTTCACATGGTCTGATAAAGTAGGGGGTTGATGACAGCTCATTTATATACTATTATTATACTTATATATATTTATGAGCATATTTGACCCCAAAATATCAAATCACCCTCGTGTCTCTTGTTCATGCTATTTCTCTTTCACTCTTTTATCTTTCTCTCTTTTTTGCTTGAGTTTTCCCTCGTATGTGTGACAACGCTACTTTCACAATGTCTCAATTTTCAAAAAACACATTCGTTGCTAACGAATCTTTTCTTAAAAATCCTTGCAATCTTTTTTCAAGAATCTCATTCTCAACTTGGACCCCTAACAGAATGTGTTTCCTTCATCATGGTTTTGAAAAGAAAGAACTTGAGAACTTTCCTTCAAGGTGGGAGCAGTTTTTCCTATGGGAGAAACCTTGACCTTCCCCTCACGAGGGGGAATTTTTTTCCTTTCAAATTCCTTGATAAAGTGAACATCTTTCGAAAGGGTTCCTTGATGATGAATTGATTTGAGAAAAAATGTCTCCTTCAAACAGTGTGTTCCTTGAGTGGACCCCTCTTCTTTTGAAGGGTTCCTGAGGGACCCCTTTGAAAGCCTTCCAACTTGTTGACTATATACGTGACTATTTGCTTGTTTTCTTGTGGCTGCTTCTTGTTTCTTGGCATGTTTTATCTATGGATTAACATGTTTCTTTGCAGGTGCGCCTATGAAGCTGCTTTCTAGTCTGACTTTGTGGAGTACCCTTACATTGGGCTTCCTTCATGAGAGAGAACTTGGGGGTTTCCTTCATCCAGGTCCCTATAGTATTTTTCCATCATTGGTTTGAGGGCCTTTGGTGTACTTTGTGCAACTTCATATTTTTGTGGGGCTATGGAGTCTTTTTGTCCAAAACTCCCCAAGGAGAGTACCTATGGAGTCCTTTGCTTGCCTTGCAATTTCAAGTTCACCAGATCATAGTCTGCTTCCTCAATGGCTTAGGTATACATTTCTAACCCTACTAACTCTTTGATCTACTATACCAAACGCTCATCAATATGTGCACTCACTAAAGTGGGGGAAAAATGTATAGAAGAAAATTTGCACCCCTTGTACAAATTCCCCTTTCACATACCCTCACCTTAGAAAATCAAATCCGAAGGAAAAATTCCACATCACCCACCTGCCTTCCATCCACTTGGCATTTTTCCTATGTGTCAGTGAAAGAATATTTGTTAGGGATGAACGTGCGATGTGCAGACGTTTGCGCACTATGCTACCATCCCTGACAGATTCCTACGTCTAGAGTTGGCGAAGGAATTACACACCTGATTGGAGTTGAATTGTAACATCCCTCTTCGACCAACCGACCTAAAAATGCCTTATTCCTTCTCATCCCACCTTCAAAAACATCCATTCTCACTTCATTTCACTATCTATACATTCACATTCAATCATCATTCCAGCATTCCATTGTGAGCATTGCAACAACTTTGAGGCTCCATCAACTCCACATTGCAAGTGTGAGGAAAGCCATAAAATTTGTGGGCTTGGAGTCTTGCGAGACCTCCCTTCATCACCGTTGCAACTGTGGTGACTTTTCCAAGTCCATACTTTGCATTATCCTCCATTGGCTAGTGAGGTTTTGGGTGGTGGTAATGATTCACTCCCCTCCTTTGTGATTTGATAGAGTAGCATATTGTTTTGTAGTGTTCATAGCAAGCTTTCTTTCTTTTTTTATCGTATATTCTACTTCATTGCTTTTTGGCTATCCATGGAGGTGGAAACACCAAAATGGGGGTCTAACTAAGGCAGGACCCTATACAACCCCAAAAAATTTCCCTCTTTCTTTTGTGTAGGTGGACATACGTGTGGAGCTACCTAGTGAATAAATGCTTTTGTGAGATTATCTTCATCACCCTAGCTTTTTCTTACTTGCTTTATCATCTTCATCTTTTTTTCACATTCTTTCTTATTTTATTTTTCCCATCACAGTCAACTAGCTAGGATGTCAGTTAGTTTTTAGGTAGTTTGTACATTATTTATTAGTTTTTGATCATACAAACACTAGCACGCCAAATATTCCAATGTGTCACTTTGTCATCCTAGAACTGCACTACCGTCCTCAGACAGAGAGTTGTCTGAGGTGCAGTACCGACTCTAAAAACTAGCTCACCTAGCCTAAACCTGAACTCTAGGTCTATAGAGTGAAAGAAGTACTGTATAGTGCTCTTCATTCTTAATCCTCACCCCAAGACATCCTTTAGAGTGAGGTAAGTTAGGGCAACCCTCCGCTCCCAGCTCTCCATGAACTGGAGCCTTGACGTGGTTGGTCCCTCTCTCTTATATGTTGGTCATGTTAGTTATTCATGATCTCAAGTTTTCTTATGCACTAACTGAAAGGAAATATGCATCCACCCAAGATAATTTCCACATAACCCAAATAGAGAAATCTATGTAAACAAGTATTTGGAATCCACTTACAAAATAATAGACAACATGCCATCAAAGATGGCACAAGATATACCCTAGGAAAACCCTCAAGAGGGAAAAACCCAACCTCCAAAAGTATCCATCACTCATGTATTATTTAACAATAATAATAACAATAAATCTTTAGAGTCCTCCATGAACACCTTTGAAACATCAAGCCCTCTCCAAGCAATCCATGTGTACAAGCATGTAACCATGCATCCCATGCCATGCTTCAACTCTCACAAATGTGAACAAGAGCTAACCTATCAATTAGCCAACTATCCAACCTTAGACAACTACCCTTGTGTTTTATTTTATAGAAATAAGCTCCCACAAAACCACCAAGTAGTATTACATAAAACCATGTGACTAAAACCATGAGCTTACAAAACCATTAACCCCTCATTTAATATTGGTAATAAATTTTCCCAATATTAAATATTATTCCTATGTGCAACCCCACATTAAATATTTATCAAAATATTACATACAACACATAAAGTTGCCCCAAGAATGCTAGACCCATGTGACGCACACACCCCTAGATCACCTAGATGCACCACATAATAAATAAATAATTACATTATAACATTATGGAAGGTGGAAAACACATCTTTTCCTAACATTAACATCTTGATTGTGCCTTTTTTTGTGCACCTTCCATTCCTAATTTTAATCTTCTTTATTAGTTTTATGCTTTGTTTCCTACTTAGGAGGGTATTTTACCTCCTTGAAATTTTTTCTCTTATGCCTATTTACATCTTTCTTACTTATTTCTATGTCATTTTATAAATTATGTTTACTCATGTTTATCACTTTGGTAGGTGATTTCCTTTTTGTTCAATGATTTACCTTATGCAACCTCATTCTTAATAAAAATTTTCTAACTCTTCTCATACCTATCTACTTATGATTCTCTAGTCCATTACTTTTGATGCCAATTGATCACATGTTCCTAATCCTTACCACTCTTTGATTACATATTTATGTTACTTATTTTATATTGACACCTACAAAACCTTATCATTCCATTATCTTATACTTAATTTGATCCTATATTTATATTCTTGTGATACCCCTCTCATTGTTGATACTCTTTTATGTTGATATTGTACTTAGTTTGTGATGGTCATTAGTTCACCGTTTTGGTTGTGTGTGGATTCATAGTTTGGTTGGTTTGCTGCACTTGACATTACTTATGATGCTTGATGATACATTACGTGGTGATTATGTTATTTGCTTATGTTATGGTTTCTTTAATAATATAAGTGGTGATGTTGTGATTCTATGTTGCTATGGTTTTTGATGTGTTTGCTAGTGAGTCTTGGTGAAAGGACGGAGTTGCATCACTTGCTCGTGAGTGCCCTGCTACCTCGCGAATACCTTTCATAGTGTGTCTGCAATGAAGATTTACATGCTACTTGACATTTGTTTCTATGCAGGATGTAGGTACTGGACACCAACTCCACCTGCTTGTCAGGTTTGAGTGTGTCCCATAAACCCAACGGGTATGATGTTGAAAAGGGAGTTGATAAGGAAGTGTCCCCATCCCAAGTTTGTCACCTTGTTGTGAGTCGATTGGTTGTCTCAACCTAGTCTTTGTTTAACTTTGGGTTAGTGTTAATTATTTATTTTAGTATGTAAATGTTTGTTATTTAATTAATATTTATTTTATGTGTGATTAATTAATGTTATTTAGTTGATATAATTATTTGTAGATAATTATAGCTAAGTTAATTAATTAATTTTTTCTTGATTAAGTGGATAGTTTAAATAAAAATAATAGATGCTATAATGTGAATTAGAATTTTAAATTTGCATAAGGTAAGTGGTATTGATTTTTGAATTTTTAAATTAATTAAATAGCATATAATGCTTTATTATTATTAAAAGAAAATATTTTATCAAATCCAATCGAGTGTTATTAATTAATGAAATAAATTGAGTAAACTGATAGTTTAACTTCCATGATGGATTTCGTGCAATGAGTTATCTTAATGTGATTGTTAAGTATAGTAAATCTGCATTCTTTAACAAAATCTTGATGTTGAATAAATATTAATTCTTTGATTTTCTTTGAGTTCTTATTGATTTCCTTGAGTTCGGTTATAATCATGTGGGGGCCCTTAAATTAGTTGACTTTTCTATAGGAAGTAAGGTTATTGTTTAAAACTTCCAGAGGCATGGGAAAATGGTGGTTTATTATGTGACCTTTTAATTTGATACTTGTCTCTATTTTGATTATAGTTGTAATCTTGAGTTTACATTGGGTTGTATTGTTCTTGTTATGGGAGTTGATTCATATGACTTTTGGTGAGATGGTTTGCCTCGCGGTTGTTCTATTTTGTGTTTTAGAGTACTTGTGGGTACAACCCCTTGGAATTTGTTTTTGTGTTTTGGGTTCTAGGGAGAGTGGCTCTACGTGGGCGCCAGCGCACAAAGGGGATGCCAAGATAACCCACGTTAGAGTTTGAGTAATAAGTGATAACCTAATTAATTAATTAGGGGGTGGGTAGTTAAACATTAACAAGATAAATGTGGATACCTCATCCACCTATTAGTGCTTTCACAGACTAAAGGTGGGATGATAAGGTCGTGGTTGGCAAGATCGTTGCCTCGTCTCCATGAGAGATTAACAGTTTCGCACGAGTCACCCTATGGGGCCAGTGCCTAGTGAGGCTATCAGGATAACCATAGATGGGGGCATCGCCTAGAGAAAGGCAGTCAAGATAACCCATGTAGGACTGTGCGATGACACTCTCCTCTAGTATTCCCTTGAGCTATTTTTATTGCTAACCTCTGGAAGTGGTTTGTTGATATGTTTTGGTGATTTATTGTTGTTATGTTTTGGAAGTGGTCTTTTGATGTTATGTTTCCCTTTATGTGTATTTTAACTTTCCACACTTGGACTTTAGTCTTGTGTATTTGATTGGATTTTCTTGGTCAGGGGCCCTTCCTTATTTACTCCTAGCACGGGCGTGGTCAGGTGGAACGTGCTATGCACCCCATTAGGTTCCCTATCTTGCAATTGCACCTTTCAAAGCAGAGTTTGCAGAGACAGCTTGATCTAGAGTTTATATGTTTCCAGATGTATACTTGTACTTCTATCATACTTTGTGTATTGATATGTTACTCTCCCAAGTATTGGGTAGACTTATGATGTAATCTTGAGTAATTGCTCAATGAGATGTACGTGTAGATTGATGTAATGTATAATCACATTATGTAATTCATTCTTGAATCATAATTGTTAATAATGTTAAAGTTGTGTTATATCTAAGAAAATGTGTTCTTTATATTTCCAAGTATAATTTGTTATGAATACATGTGACGAGGGAGCAAACCTGAGACAGAGAAATAATGCACACAACTAGAAAAAATTATTATTATTTAATAATGAAAATCTTACATGCAGAGGATCCAAAATCCTTGAGCTCTACGATACATGCAAGCTATAGAAGTTTCAGAAATTATAGAAAATTACAGAAGTTCCCCTTTCGCAGCGTGCGAACTCTTTTTCCCAAAAAACTACCCAAAAATTAGAAACTAGCCCATAAATAGCCCCTTTTCAGTTTGGAGCCAAAAAAAACATTTGAGATATGATTTTTGGTGGTCTAGCGCCAAATATTACAATTTGAAATTCAAAAATTGAGTCCTAATTCAAAAATTGGAAATTTTCCAAAAATCGGCCAACTTCCGGAAGCAATAACTTTTGATCCGAGACTCCGTTTTTTGAACCGTTTGCACCGTCAGAAAGGTCTCGGAGTGAAGAACGTGCTAAGAACCCACTCCACTAGTCTTGATGATTTTTGGGCCCATACAGGACCGTTTAATGCCTCAAACTAGACTCGGAAGGTTTTTCAGGGAAAAAAAGTAGAAACTGAAACTTGAATAACTTTCAAACTGTGAATGATCTTGACCTGATTCTTTTGCCAAAGTGATTATTTTTCCATCTTGAACCTTCCCATAAATTTTTGCCTTCCCATGCCTTCAAATTCACACCTACTAAAAATAGCAGTTGAGCAGAAAAATTAGAAAAGCAGTTTTGAAAGTTGGGAACTCTTATTTGACGAAAAGGGTGTCCAGAAATGCAAAAACATCTATATAAAGAAAACAAAAGGAACATAAATGGAAATCATATTTTTGGGTGATGCAAGATTTCCCTCACACCACTGGATGTTTTTGCATCAACATGTAAGGTTTCTATATGGTTCATTCTTGTCACATTGCATATCTTTAATAAATGATTAAATGAAGACATGTGAATGAATGAGTTACGTTAGTAGAATTGGTAATTACTTTTATCAACTTTGTTATGGGATAGATTACGTAATGTCACCTCATGTACCCCAAGGGACTTAGGTGTTTAACTTGTAATCATTAGCTATGCTAATTGCATTAGTAAACTTAGTGTTTATTCTTAATGTTTTCAAAAAAAAATTGTTGCATTTTTAGTTGTTCTTTGGGGTTTATGTGATGGGGCGTTACAACTTGGTATCAGAGCCAGGTTTGCTAACACTGGGTACTCTGGGTAGTTTGAGTCCGTTAGGTAACCTTTGCTTTAACTCTTGATCTCTTTTAACCCCAATTGTTGTGTAGGATCATGCCTCAGGGTAGAGGTCGTGGAGCCAACCACCAAAGTATATCACCACCAAGTTCCCATGATTCAAAGCGTGAGGAACTACAGAATCCCCAAAGCAATCCAACAGGTGGTGGTCTGAACCTAGAGCAACCAAGCATGGAGAAAGTGCAAGTAGGCCAACCGCTAGAAGAAATCTCTAACAATGAAACCCTAGCACACACTCTAGTTGGATCAAGATAGAAGAAAGTAGAAAACTGATGAATCTAAACTTGTTACTAGGACCAAGAAGCCATCAACAGTTCGAGACTGGTCATTGGGGTGTGGACCCCATGCCCCCAAGCTAACAAATGAGGAGGTAGAATGCCTACGATCACATCGCCCCTCCTCTAAAATGGCCATGAGGGACTCAGATGAGGACCCAGAAGAGTGTCCTCTAGGGGATCGTGAGTAGGCACCTTTGTTTTGTGAAACCTTTTTAATAATGTACTTGATACTATGAGTTTATGTTGGTGTAGGTGCACCCTTTTGTTTGAACTGGTTGACAGTATGAATAACTAGTATGTGTGATACTCTATTATAATGTTTGTGTAATGAACTAAAGAGTGGTGTTTTCTTGAAAGTTGTAGTGTGAAATATTGGACTTTTGGTTGTAAATGTGTAGGAACTTGTACTGAAAAGTGAATAAAGTAAATTTTTTAGTGTGTAAATGGAGAAGTTTTTAAAAAATAATATACTAGTGTGAATAATCATGCTAGGATTTTATAGTATTTTGAGGTTAAGATGAAGTTTGAACTATTGACACTAATGTGTTATGTCCTATCATAGTTAGTGATTTCCTGATAGTTGTCTTTTTCATTTGTTTAACTATTTTATGCAATAGGAATTTTCTCTTTCTATTTGTGGTTGCAAACGATTGGTTACTTATTTTACTGCTTGATGTTCAACGTGGAACTTTGTTCTCCATTATAGAATTTGATACTCTAGTCTTATTGCCATTGGTATTTGTTTGAAGGAATTTTCTCTTTCTATTTTTGGTTGCAAATGATTGGTTACTTATTTTACTCCTTAATGTTCAATGCGGAACTTTGTACTCCATTATAGAATTTGATACTCTAGTCTTATTGCCATTGGTATTTGTTTGAAAGTTTCTAAGCTTCGATGCATCTTTCTTTCCTTGCTTTTCTGGCTCGCTACTAATAGTTTGTAGATCATTATATGTTAGTTTGGTATCAATAATAAACCCTTTGACTTACTATGAAGACTCCATCTTGGTAGTATGGTTGCATTCAAGAATGTAGACTGAGCTTGGTATTCGATTTTGGGTTCCTATTCTTTGTGTTATAACTATGATACTCTACATTATTATTTGATCTCAATAAGCATATTATGGTCCTCATTATATCTTAAATTTGATGCCCCCCTTATTACTCAGCATGCCATTAACCGTCACTATTTGCACCCTTTCTTTCCAACCACCTAGTCACAATTTTTCATAGTTTTCAATTTTTGCCTTGATGCATGTATGTTTGCCAAAGTATAGGTAGCTGCTAAATCTGTCAAGAGTCCATTTTTTTTCTTCTTTATGCTTGATGGAGGTCAAATTATATCGCACAACCATGGATGAAATCCCTTGCATATTTACACTAGTCTAGTGCATTTGTTGGAAATTTTGGAGCCCTATCTGTCAAACCATTGTGGTAAATCCTTCAAAGAATAGCATACCATGAGACTTCCAGCATACCACATTAAATGTCACTAGATCTAAATAGCCTATCCTCTTTTGGTTTTGTTGGTGATACTCAGCCTACGATAGTATATGATCCTTAGGCACCACTAGTTTATGCACACATGATGAAAATCATATATGTAATGCACTGAGGGAGTTCTACTGTGTGAAGAAGGCATTGCCCTTAACCATTAAACCTATATTTTCTCATTGATAGGTTTTTGCATTGTGGTCTTCTTGTACTTATCATTCTTGCATAGCGATCTTTGAATTATCTTTGCATATTCATTGGTGTGGAAATTCATTTTGGAGGGCATGTTTGCAATTTGATAGTTTTAGTTAGGTGAAGATTGACAGTTCATCCCATGAACCAGAACTACATTTTCTATAATTGGTATTCGACGGAGTAATACATTGGTATGAAAATTTGATTCAAACGCTTAGGCTTGGAGATAGTTGGAATTTCTTTATGGTTGGAAATTAACTTCTCTTTGCTTGGTTATCCCATTGTACTTGATTATTGTTAAATCTTTTGTGTGTAACACATGTGACTTCCCATTATTTTGATATTTGCATTTTATGATACATTGGATTATAGTTGCATTTGTGTCTGTGTTCTCTTCTTTTCCCTGGACTTTCACTAATGACTACTAGGAATGTGTTTGAGATTATCTAGTTTTAATTCTTTCATTGTAGTCCATAATCAGTAATGGTTATTCTTGTTTTATGTGAAATTAGCCCTTCTTGTGTTCGAGGCATATTTATCACAACTTCTTGCTTGTTTTAACTTGTTTTCCTTTGAGGGAGTTCATTTTCTTGTCAAGATATTGTTGCTTGTATGGTAGTTATCCTCCTTGGTATTGCATTCTCTCTTTTTTGTTGTAATGTGTGAGCAAAGACGTATACCATGTTGAATTATTGCATCAAGTAATATTTTGAATTTGATATCCTAGTTTATATATATACATAAACGTGCATCTCTGTATGAATTAGTATAATGCATTAGAAATTGTAATTTTCTAATAGTATAGATTTTCGTATTAGGTGTTGTGGTAATAGTAATTGTTGATTAAGATTTATGCATAAATAAATGACTTAGATTGTCTCTGTTAATCAACATATGAGGTATTCCATCATGATTTTTTTTGGGTTGCGTAGCTTTATAATTTGATAGTTCATAAATTCTATTTAGTGATAAACTCTCTTTCTTAGTCATAGATTCAAGCTATGTGGTGGCCAAGTAAATGATTAACTTTATTTTATAACGGGTAGTGAGAGCAAGGGAAATGGATTATAATATGCTTTTAATGTGTAGATATATTTTGTTTATACTAATAATAATACTATGGTATAGTTTGTAATTTATTAATAAATAGAATGATTTACTTGATAAGGGGAAACAAGTAGGAAAGAATTAAATTAAAAAGTTGTTCTTACCCTAATAATTAATCGGTCGAGTAAATGAGTTAATTAGATTGTTCCTTGTTACTAACAATGTCATAATGGTATCATGGTAAAGCAGTCCCAATTACGTAAGTATCATGGTTGAGACCTGCGTGGGATATAGTGACTAGTTCTGTAGAGGTCTTGAGTAGCCTAAAAGACAAGTGGTGAGATTTCAGTGACATGGGAGGATGCATCCCGAATTAGAGAGGCATACCCATATTTATTTAGTGGCTTCTAGGAGTAAGCCATGTTCTAGGGGGGAGGATGTGATACCCCTCGCATTGTTGATACTCTTTTGTGTTGATATTGTACTTAGTTTGTGATGGTGATTAGTTCACCATTTTGGTTGTCTGTGGATTCATAGTTTGGTTGGTTTGTTACACTTGAAATACTTATGATACTTGATGATACATTACATGGTGATTATGTTATTTTCTTATGTTATGGTTTCTTTAATAATATGAGTGGTGGTGTTGTGATTCTATGTTGCTATGGTTTCTGATGTGTTTGCTAGTGAGTCTTGGTGAAAGGACGAAGTGGCATCACTTGCTCGCAAGTGCCCTGCTACCTTGCGATTACCTTTCACGGTGTGTCTGCAATGGAGATTTACATGCTACTTGACATTTGTTCCTATGCAGGATGCATGTACTGGACACCGACTCCACCTGCTTGTCAGGTTTGAGTGTGTCCCATAAACCCAACAGGTATGATGTTGAAAAGGGAGTTGATAAGGAATTGTCCCCGTCCCAAGTTCGTCACCTTGTTGTGAGTCCATTGGTTGTCTCAACCTCATCTTTGTTTAAGTTTGGGTTATTGTTGATTATTTATTTTAGTATGTAAATGTTTGTTATTTAATTAATCTTTATTTTATGTGCGATTAATTAATGTTATTTAGTTGATATAATTATTTGTAGATAATTATAGCTAAGTTAATTAATTAAATTTTTCTTGATTAAGTGGATAGTTTAAATAAAAATAATAGATGCTATAATGTGAATTAGAATTTTAAATTTGCATAAGGTAAGTGGTATTGATTTTTGAATTTTTAAATTAATTAAATAGCATATAATGCTTTATTATTATTAAAAGAAAATATTTTATCAAATCCAATTGAGTGTTATTAATTAATGAAATAAATTGAGTAAACTGATAATTTAATTTCCATGATGGATTTCGTGCAATGAGTTATCTTAATGTGATTGTTAAGTATAGTAAATCTGCATTCTTTAACAAAATCTTGATGTTGAATAAATATTAATTCTTTGATTTTCTTTGAGTTCTTATTGATTTCCTTGAGTTTAGTTATAATCATGTGGGGGGCCTTAAATTAGTTGAATTTTCTATAAGAAGTAAGGTTATTGTTTAAAACTTCCAAAGGCATGGGAAAATGGTGGTTTATTATGTGACCTTTTAATTTGATACTTGTCTCTATTTTGATTATAGTTGTGATCTTGAGTTTACATTGGGTTATACCATTCTTGTTATGGGAATTGATTCATATGACTTTTGGCGAGATGGTTTTCCTCGCAGTTGTTCTATTTTGTGTTTTAGAGTACTTGTGGGTACAACCCCTTGGAATTTGTTTTTGTGTTTTGGGTTCTAGGGAGAGTGGCTCTACGTGGGTGCCAGCGCACAAAGGGGATGCCAAGATAACCCACGTTAGGGTTTGAGTAATAAGTGATAACCTAATTAATTAATTAGGGGGTGGGTAGTTAAATATTAACAAGATAATTGTGGATACCTCATCCACCTGTTAGTGCTTTCGCACACTAAAGGTGGGATGAGAAGGTCGTGGTTGGAAAGATCGTTGCCTTGTCTCCACGAGAGGTTAACAGTTCCGCATGAGTCACCCTATGGGGCCGGTTCCTAATGAGGCTATCAGGATAACCATAGATGGGGGCATCACCTAGAGAAAGTGATGCAGGAGCATTCAGTGGTGTAAGGGCAATCTTGCATCACCCAAAAATAGTTAAATTTCAAGTTTCTCAGTTTTTAGATATTTTTACATTTTTGGATACCCTTTTCATCATAATGAAATTCCCAATTTATGGTTTTTATTTTCAGTTCCTGGGTTGAAAGATATTGTAGTTTTAGTTTCCCAAATTTGCACCTAAAAATCTTCTAAGTTAGATTTGAGGCACTTAGAGCTCCTGAATCGGCCCCAAAACTTGCCAAAATTGGTATAACTAATTTTGAGCATGTTATTGACTTCGAGACCTTTCCAACGGTTCAAACGGTTCACGAATTGGAGTCCCGGATCAAAAGTTATGGCCCCAGGGAAGTTGACACACTTTCTAGAAGATACAATTGCAAATGCTCTTTTGAAATTTGAACTTCATGTTGTAAATTTTCGGCGCCAAACCACCTAAACTCAAATTTGAATGTTGTTTTAGCTCCAAACTAATGAGGGGCTCTATTTATGGGCGGTTTTCTAATTTTTGGGTAACTTTTTGGGGACAAACTCGCATATTGCGAAAGGGTTATTCTATAGCTTTCTGTAACTTGCATGTGTTGTAGAACTTGGGGATTTGAGATCCTCTGCATGTAAGAAGCTCCATTTTCTGAATAATAAAATTATTCTCTTGTTTGTGGGTTATTTTCTAAGTCTCGGGTTGCGCACTCATCAAGTGGTATCAGAGCCAGGTTTTCTTGAGCGTGTGGACAAATCGCCGATCATGAGGCAGTTCACCAGGACTGTGGTTGTGGGTTGAGGTCAAGAAAGATGCCCTCCAAGAGTGGTGCCTAGTAGGTGGGTGGTGCGAGGTGGTCAGGGAGGTGGCCGAAATGATGGTGGAAGATGCACTAGCAATATCGAGAGACAATTGATGCATTAAGAGCAGTTGAAGAGAAAGAGGTTAAACCCGAGGAGGAAAGTGAGGATGAAGGAGAGGAAGAAGGTTCAGATGTAGAAGAGAAAAGAAGCAATTGATCAAGACCAAATGCTTGGCTAATAAGAATACATTTCAAAGGTGGGAAAGACGGAAGAAAGTCGATTGTCGGAAGTCGAACGAGAAAAGTGATCGGCCCGGATCAATGAGCGAAGAATATTTTGAGTATGAGAAATGAGGACTTCGGTCGGGTTAAGTTTGGCAAAATGAAGAAGGCGAAGGGCCATGCACGGTGTTGCTGGTGGAAAGAGGTCTAGTTGGAAAGAAATCGAAGGAAAAGTACAATATCATATAGGTTATAAATTAATGAAGGTAAATTTGATGGACTACAGTTAGATATATTGAAGAAGTACAAGGGTTGAAGCAAGGAAGTAGATATGTGAAAGAATATACTAAATATTTTCACAAGATAATCATTAGAATGGGTCACATAGAGGCCAATAAGGAGAAGGTAGCCCGATATCTTAATGGGTTACGACCGAGCATTCAGGAGGAGTTAAGCCTAGTCAGAATGACCACCATTGAGGATATGTATCAATTTGCTCTGAAGGTGGAAGAGAAGTTGAACAAAAGATTTGATAGCAAACAAAAAGGACGAGGAGGTCAAAGCGAAAGGAGCAATGGAAGACCTTCAGGAATCCGAAATGATGATGAAAATAAAAGTGAAGATGTGAGTACCAGTCAAAGCCAAAAGAATGACAACTTCTACCGCCCTCGTGATCAAAACAATGGTGATCAAAGAGGTGAGGACG
>VDFB02193867.1:212287139-212350552 GCA_007258455.2 Sequoia sempervirens | reverse complement strand
GGCCTCCCTCTAACATTCATCTACCAAGAGGTCATATGCTTCCCAATCTAGATCATTATAAGAGGAAGAAGGTCAAGCTTGCAGTGGTGGAATATTAAGGGGAGGAGATTCCAACCCTCTCGCAACAAGGGATTAGGAAGAAGGCCCCATAAGGTCTTCTCTACTCGAATCTTGTGGAGCTATGGTCAGTGATTTTACGAAGATCGGTGACAAGGCTAGAACTTTGTCCAGAGAGTTAAACATGCACTTTATAGAAGTGACATGTTGTACCTCAATGAACGGGGAAGACGACGCTCAAGATTCACTGCTTGGCTCATCGAGTGACTCGAGAGTAGTGATAAACTCAAGAGAGGCCGAAACTTGTTCCATCACTAGGAAAGAATAAGCTAGCACATGACAACCCTTTGGAGAAGGTGGGATCCTCTTATGCCCTCCATTGCTAGAAGGGCCAACCTTTACCTTCTACTTCATTAGGGGATTTGAACTCCCCATAGATGAGGCAAGAGGCGTAGAGGAGGAGGATTAAACCATGATGGACACCACTGAGGTATTTTGGCATGCCTACAGGTTTAGGGAATGGAATGATGTCTAGAAGGGACATTAATAGGGGCGGCTCAACCAAAGGTGTGATAAGCACCTGCACCTTTTTAGGGTTAGGCACACTCACATTCACAACAAGAGCCAAAAGTGAGACTGAACTCGACTGAACATAAGCAAAGGGGAGGAGAGAGGAGGACACATCAGGAGGCCTTGAAGGAGGGGCAGTCATCTCCTCTTCCTTTTTCTACAAAGCGGCCTACTTAGCTACTAGAGCCTTTTTCTGGTGCTTGTGCTCACACGCAAGGTGATTTCTATGACTCTTTGAGCTAGAGGTTGGGTGTTGTGAAGTGACAAAAGGCTCCTTCTCAACCATATGGGTGTCTATCACATCTATTTCCAGTGGAGGGGAATACTCGTGAATGTGATTAGGAGGGATAAATTGAGAAACAATGGGGGGAGTTGGCTCTAGCGCCTTAGTGGTAGGTCTCTTCCCATTCATTGGTTTAGGAGCAGGAGTAGTGGGAGGCTGCAAAGGCTGAGACACAGATGATTCCCCATGGGGACCTTTCCTTCTACCATATCGAATGAGCCTAGGCTCTATGGGTAGAACAAGAAGCTCAAATGCAAGACGCTTGGGATTTCGCTAAGTGGATGCCATAGGGTTTTCTCGCAAATGCAAAGCATAATCTGATGACGTTGTAGCAGGGTGAGAGGAAGCATCAGGTTGAACAATGTAAGAGGGACCTTGAGAGGGCTTCTCTTCTTCTCTTTTATGGGCCTTGGTGGCATCACTATTAACTTTTAGGCATGCCTTATGCGAAACAACATAAGGTGATGGAGGGTATCTCACTCTAGGCATTAAGCACCCTTTCTTGTACTTCTGATAAGTTTGGTATAAGAGGTTCTTCCTAGGTGGGAGAGGACCAATGGGTGCAAGAAAAAAGTGATCTAAAGAATAGCTTCCATGCGTAACCGATGGTCTATAACTAGTGCTAGGGATCACATGTACTAAACCTTCATGAATAAACTTCAAACACTTATGCACAACTAAGGGAATTTCATTCATAGCTACTAACCAGGGGATACCTAGGTTCACTCTGAAGAGCTCAGACCCTAGGATTATATCAAATAGTAGGTTTATAGACTTAGGTCCAACAAGGACTGACAAAATGATACTACCAAGGGGAGGTACAAATTTTTTGTTATGCGTACGGATGGTGCTCACATGTGCTTCATAACCATATTTATGTAGGAAGTTAATTAACATGATCTCCTTAGTTATAATATTCACCTCCTGAGACATCGCTTCAACAAGAACACCTACTACATTGTTCTCATTGATTCATGTAGGGATATAAAGAGGAGATGGTTCTCTATTATAACCCATTGGTAGGTCCTATGAGGTGAAGGTTATACTTGGACCACTACTCACAGGCTATGCAAAGGGGATAGGAAAATGTAGAAAAGAGGCCATCATGCAAACTAAACAATACTTTCACAAAGCCTCCCAAAGGTTTGAAATAGGATAGTGACCCAGTTAAGGCTTCGTTCCACAATACTCATGGAACCTTCCAACTATGCCTACTAGGGGTCATAGGTTGGGTTGTAAGGTGAATGGCTCACAACACTCGCACCCACAATGCTCCTAGAACACATGGAAAGGACCCTTCAGTACTACCAAACAAAACCAAAATGGTTC
The DNA here is from genome assembly GCA_007258455.2 of Sequoia sempervirens. Taxonomy (NCBI): domain Eukaryota; kingdom Viridiplantae; phylum Streptophyta; class Pinopsida; order Cupressales; family Cupressaceae; genus Sequoia; species Sequoia sempervirens. Next base: position 212,348,313 of record VDFB02193867.1, on the reverse strand, counting down.
ACGTCGAGTTCACCGAAAATGTAAGAGAGGGAACCAACCATGTCAAGGCTCCAGGTCACAGAGAGCTAAGAGCAGAGGGTTGCCCTAACTTACCTCACTCTAAGGGATGTATTGGGGTGAGGATCAAGAATGAATAGCACTATATAGTACTTATGTCACTCTATAGACCCATAGTTTAGGTTTAGGCTAGGTGAGCTAGTTTTTAGAGTCAATACACACCTCAAACAACTCTCTGTCTGAGGATGGAAACGTAGTTTTGGGATGACATTGTGATGCGCTGGCATCTCTCAGGTGCATTGGTGTTCGTACAACCAAAAAACATGAAATACAATACAAATTACCTAAAAACTAACTGACAACCTAGCTAGTTGACTATGACGGGAAAAACAAAATAAGAAAGTACATGAAATAGAGACAGAGATGATAAAGCAAGTAAATAAAAGCTAGGGTGATGAAGATAATCTCACAAAAGCGTCAATTCACCAGCTATCTCCACATGTACGTCCACCTACACACAAGAAAGAGGGAAAAAATTTAGTGCTGTATAGGGGCCTGCCTCAGTCAAACCCCCATTTTGGTGTTTCCACCTCCATAGATAGCCAAAAAGCAATGAAGTAGAATATGCAATAAATAAATAAAGAAAGCTTGCTATGAACACTACAAAACAATATGCTACTCTATCAAACCACAAAGGAGAGGAGTGAAGCATTACCATCTCCACCCAAAAGCTCACTAGTTAATGGAGGAGAATGCAAGGTATGGACTTGGCAAAGTCACCACAACTGCATTGGTGATGAAGGGAGGTCTCGCAAGACTCCAAGCCCACAACTTTTATGGCTTTCCTCACACTTGCAATGTGGAGTTGATGGAGCTTCAAAGCTACTACAATGCTCACAATGGAATGTTGGAATGTTGCTTGAGAGTGAAGAAGTGAAGTGGAAAATGCTAAGAGATTGAATGTGAATGTCTAGAGAGTGAAATGAAGTGATAATGGATGTTTTTTAAGGTGGGATGAGCAAGAATAAGGAATTTTTGGGTCGATTGGTTGAAGAGGTATGTTACAATTTAGCCCCAATCGGGTGTGTAACGTCTCTGCCAACTCTAGATGCAGGAATCCATTAAGGATGACAACACAACACGTAGACATTCATGTGTTACATGTTCGTCCCCCAAAAATATTCTCTCATTGATGCATAGGACAAACACCAAGTGGATGGAAGTTAGGTGGGTGATGTGGGATTTTTCCTTCGAATTTGATATTCTAAGGTGAGGGTATGTGAAAGGGGAATTTGTACAAGCGGTGCAAATTCGCTCCTATACACAACATAATAAATGTTTGAAGTCATTTTTTTAACATGCACAAATGGAGGTGCATTTGTGTCATACACATAACTAAGAAGATGAAAACAAAAAACCAAGTATATAAATAAAAAAGGTATAAAATGTGATAAATTATTAGAAAAAAGGTAAATGTATGTAACTAATGAATCCATTCCTCGTCATGTGCATCAATTGAATTATCTTTGTGAAAAGACTAATTTTTGATAGATTTTATTTTATTTCATATGACTCATCTCATCAAATAAGGGAGTTGTGGGTTCATGAGTATTTCTAACATGCATATTTCCTTTTTTATATATCCGTGAACTTTATGTTTGTATTTGATGCCTTTATCCTCATAATATCCCCACGTATGATGGTAAGCACATATATTTTTTATCCTTGTGTGATTTTACTAGAGTAAGGTAATGAGAATGTGTTTCAAAAGGTGCTCTAACATTATAGGCTAAGGAGATATAATGAATTATTGCAATAGAATATCTTGGCTTCTAGCTAGTTAGGATGACATGGGACAAAAGGTAGTTTTAATAGATGTACAATCACTATGAATAACATCATAGTAAGGACAAAAAGATAAATCATGATAAGGTAACACAAATTCCATACTATTTTTATAGGAACTATGCTTAGAGAAATAGTAAATGAAAGTAGGTGCTAGATTAATGGAATAAGTGTAAAGAAAACAAGATGAATCAAACCATTGTAAACCACTAAAATAAATTCTAAATGAGAAATAATTAATCAAATATCATCCTCTAAATTCTCATAATTAATAGGAAAGAATGATTTGACATGTAATTAAGCATGTGTAGTACCATCATGATCATCATGCAATAACTCCTCATTAAGGCTTATAATATCATGTAATATAGGAAAATTAAATGAAGCATAATTAGTGCCTACATGCAAGACTAATGCAATATCATCAATATGTATTCCATCATGGGAATAATTTTTATGTGAAAATGTGACATGGATATCCATAAGATACACATGATGTGTATGAACCAACATTGAGAGAAAAAACATGATGTATAGAATAAATTAGCATATCAAACAGATATTACTTTGTGGATATAAAAGTATGATATGACATCTAGAAGGAATGACAATATAAGACACAACAATATCAAAAGTAGATGCAATATGTATATCCTCATTAATGGGCATCATATTAGGTGTATCATTAATGCATGATGAATTTGTGTGCTAGGTGTGTGCTAATCACTATCACAACCCACATTTGAAGTATGATAAATATGGGACCTATGGATAAGTGAAGTGTGTCTATATGTAAAGGATGAGAAATAATCAGCTCAATGAAGAGATGAAAATTAAATACAAGGTAAAACAATACCTCCATAAAGGATACATCCTTGTTCATGGCATAAAATATCATGATATTATTGAGGATGGAGAGGTGATATGCTATAAAAGATAGGAACATATCATGTAATAAAAAATTTATGCATGCAAATCAACCAAGTAAATTAATTTGACAATTTTTTAAAGGTAGAACCCAAGGGTGGGAGTATGTATCACTATGTATACCAAACCCCTAATCAAAACATAATGAGCATGTGTAAATAAATTGAATCCAAATTTTGGGAAATAAAAATTGTATGATGAAAGTTAGAATGGTATCAAATATACAAATTCCAAAGAGGATAAAGGTAGAGAACTAAGGTCAAACCCTAAGAGGTGTAAGATCATATGAGGTCACAAAAAATGTACATAAAAATTACTCTTTTTCCTAAAGCACTATCTAGGTTAACTAATTAATGCTATCAACAAATACAAAATCAACCTAAATATCTAAGATGGGTAAATATTAGAATGGTAAATGCTAATTTATGAAATGACTTCAATTGTCAAAAAAAATGTGTCCTTGATATGTCAACTATCTAGAACTCTCCATAGAGATCAACTCTTTATAAGGTAATCTCACATATTTGGATCAATTTCATAGAGTATAGATATATCATGTAGCTTAAAAATCTAATCTAGAAAAATGCACACATTTACTACCCAACTTGATCCAATGTCATGTATTATCTAGCATAAGAATTACAAAAATTCTAAATACTTTGTGGAAATTGTTGAATTATAAGGGTTCACATTCTCTTCAACCAACCTCATATTTCATTAGCTTTACAACATTTGGTGAATGTTTACAAACAACAATCATACATGCATGTTCCCTAAATGATTTGACATAGATCAAATTACTTTTAGTGCTCGAAACAATGTGTTCCTAGAATGATTCTTCTCTTCAATGTATACTTTTTTTAGTGATTGCTACACTAATTTTAAATGCACAAACAAATGTATTTAAATACCAAAATATAATGAATTGTTGCACAAATGTGTACCAAGTCAACTCTCAGGGAGTGTGAGGAAAGGTTTGGGAGTTGATAATTTGAATTTTAAATTTTAACTTTGCAAGTTAAATTCACACCTTTTGAGACTAATCCCATGCTTTATAGAAATCACCTAGGATATGAAAACCGAGGTATCAAGATCATGAAACTAAATATCAAAATATGGACTAATGAATAAAACAATGCAAATAGATCAATATAAATAAAGTAGACCTAAAATTTTATATGTAAAAATATACGGAAAAAAGAATGAATATAAATAAAGAGATAAAAAAATAAAACCTAACATAAATATCTACCACATTGTCTCAATAAACACAAAACTATATAAAAATTAACTTGAATATGCAAATATCACCACTACAATTTTATTTTTAATTCCAAATAGAAAACATAAATCCTCTTAATATAAATACCTCATATTTTGCCCACACGAACTATACAAGATAAACATTTAACCTAAAAAAAAATTAGAAAGCAGTACGAGATAAACATTTAAGCTTAAAAAAGTTAGAAAGCTTTTGAGCGAAATTTTAGGGCGCGTGCTTTGAATGACGAGAACACAACATTCGTGTTTTGGAATATATGATTGTTTAATGATATCAAACAAAATATATGCAGACATTATAGTCACAATCTTTTGGACTTTATAAAGACTTTGTCACATCCCAAACATGATCAGCATTTTAGTTTATATATATATATAAAATTTTGCATCCCTCTACGTTGCTATGATGTCAAAACTTTTAATAAAATTAGATTTATAATTATTTTAAAAATTATATTAATATATATTAAGATTATAGAAAAAATATAGCATGAATCATGAATGTAGTTACTGTGATTATAAGATGTTTTATTTTTTTAATTTTTTTTAAATCAAGAATCTTTTTTTTAGATGGATCTTGATTAAATCATGTTCTATGTTATTTTTAATATTTTTTTCATTTTATATAACTTTCTTAATTTACAATGTTAGATGCATTTTTTAGGCATGCGCATTTGTTTTAGGAAATGTGGTTAATCATTTATCCTTGGTTTCTTTCCATTTATGATATTTATTAGCCTTACCTATAGTGTCCCTAGTTCCATTTGATTGATGTTTGTTAGCTCTAGATTTATTGACTCATCTTTCATTTTCTCAAGTTTGTATTTCCCTAGTTTATGGTTTCTAATTTGACTTATGTTCCCTAGTTTTAGTTCCCTTGTTCTCCTTGATTTCAAGTCATATCTACACATGTTCTCAATACTTGTTAGGTCCATTTTTCAAAAGTTGTTCCTCAAGCATTTTCAAGTTTTCATCCTCTGATACTTTCTTGAACAAAACTCATTTATTCGTAGTTGACTATCTTTCATATCCAAGTATGTTGTGAGCATTTTGTTTGCTTCCTTTCCTTAAACTTAAACTTGGCCTTAACCAAATTCAATATCATTATATTTGGATCTTAAAAGCTTTTCTCCCCATGTTTTCACTTTACTTTCTGATCTAGAATATGGGTCTATTGAGGATTTAAATCTAGTTAAATCTTTCTTTGCATCTAACTTTTCCTTGATTCTCCTTTCATCCTCCTAGTTAAATAACTTTAGGCCCTTTATGTTTTATAGGGTGCACTACTTTTTGGTAAACTAATTAGTGGCATTCACTTGCTAGTGAGAATCATGCTTTAGCCCATAATGCGACATTATATGTTTTGGTTTTAAAATCCATTCCAAATAATATAATATAGGTAGTACCCAACAATATCCTTACACCTACCTTTCCCATGTTACATATATGATAATTTTGATCTTTATTCTTAATCCCCATTCTCATGGTGGTGCATCTCATTTAGTTTGAAAATTAATTGTAACATATCAAAATATGATAGACTCTTATGGATCTAGAGATGAATGAGAAGATCCCACCATGATGTGTAGATCTTACAATATCTATTGATCCTTTTTTGACAACTTGATCTCTAATGTATCCATGTGGAATTCATTGATATATTGATAGTCATTAACCAACTTCATAATATCCTCCAAATCATGCCACGTGGAAGTCTAATTCATCTATAAATTTAAATATTAGGCTTCAAAAAGTTTAAAGATGTATTATTGATAGCCATTGTTTGCCTTCATCATCTTCTCTATATTTCACCAATTGTGACTCTTGTTGATTTCTAAAAATATAAATATCATTAGATGTACACCTTCCAATCTATATATCCTTCACTAATCATTGATTTCCTTATTATTTCCTTAATTTCAACATGTATCATTCTCTAAGGAATCCACAATTTGAAACTTAAAATTAAAACCATTTAAACTCAATTGTGAATGCTTTCATATTCATTCTTTTTAGTGCTCCTTGTTGATATTGATTTTTTTTCTCCAAAATATTGGACGTATGAGGTATATAAACCTTGGTTTATATAATTTTTAAATCTAAATTCTTCAATTTCACCCTATTTCTTAACCCAAGGATTGTGACTTGGTGCCTATGTGTTTTAACTCAATGACTTACTACTTAGCTTGAGATTACCACATAGCATATTATCATTGCCATGATGTATCCCTAAGAATTCAACATGTTGTACTTCCCCTATAAAAAATTGATGCCTATAGATTATATAAGAATGAGTAGAGAGACTAATAAAAGTAAATCTGTTTGGTAAATGACATATTAAATCAAATTTTCTTCTCGAATGTGTACAAATTTATGTATTAATATAATTTTAGAGAATTAAACAAGTTAAAATAAAATCCATTTGAGTTTCTTTAACAATATTTAGTCACCTAAGAAACCAATGTTGGTTATTATGTGTAGGATTTATTAGAAATTAGAAAATTAAATTTTATTTCTACTAGACTTGGCACTCATCTTGGATGAAATTCTTACTATAAACCATTGATCACCAAAGAAAATATATCAAAGGTAAATCAAATTTTACCATGCTATAGTAATTTGGATTCAAAATTAAATACAATAATTTTTTCAGTGAAATGAAATTAAGATTTTACCTTGGGATTTGAATAAAAAATTAGTAATTTTACCTTGAGAACCTTTGGAATTAATTATTGTAACTAACCAAGACACTTAAAACTTACTTTTTTTTACTTAGAAATATATACTAAGTGGATTTCCATTATAAAATAGTTAGAAATTTGGAGTTATATCCTAAAATAATAATTTCACATAGTTTTATTCTTTTGAGTTTAGTACAACATTAATTACATTTATTCCTTTGTCTTCCAATCTAGGAACTAAAATTTCATGAGATCCAAATAACTATAATTTATATGAGTTTTCTTCCTTAAGAAATCATGTTATTCAAAGATATATCCTCTTTTTTTTTATGATTATCATATATTTCTCTATTTATATATTGAAGATTGTATTTTTTATATTCTTAACACTAGGAGAAAGGCTGAGACACCCATACTTTTATTATTTGTCTTTGTCACCTAACACTAGATGGATGATGTCTTCATAAAAAATAGCTTATTGTGCCCTTGTAGATATTCATCAAACCACCATTTCAGGTTTTCAAGCTAACAAGGATGAGGTTAGAAAATGAAAAATTATTTTAACCTAATTCATCAAATTCCTTTTTTAGATCTATTATTTTCAATGCTATCCTCTAATTTAAACCAGTTCTTATCCTTGTAACACATTGGTTCTATTTTCAAATTTATTTTAAAATTAACACATTTAACCAAATTCCAAAAATCCAAAAATGTGAAGTTAAGGTAAAATTGCCAAAATTTTAAAATTTGAATGTGTTGATCATTACAATATCCTAGTGCATTATCTACCTAGTAGCATAAATCACACGATGTAATGAATTGTTTTAACTACCCCACACACTCCAAGGTCAACACAAAACTTCTTTATATATCTCCTAACAATGTTGGAATTGATGGGGTTGACTTGAATTTCTTCACATATGATAAGAAGCTAATTCTTAGTGTGAAATGGGAATTTACTATCATACATATCTCTTTAATTTTTGTGATTGTTTATGTTCTTGTTGAAATGAACAAGACAACTGAGAAGGGGGGTGAATCAATTGTAGCAAATTAAACCTTCAAAACCCTCAACAGTAAACAGATCCACAAGTATTCATTAAACCCTTATTTTGTTAAATTGATTAAACATGAAATGTAGATTGTAGACACCTGAATTTGACCGCCCCCACATGGTCAAATTCACTCCTTGTATTCCTCTGTCCTACATCCCTAATCCACATTAATTAAATAATTTATTATTTAATTAATATTGTTCTACAACCTAATGTCCCTAAGGTATTTAATAAATCAATTGAATACCTTACCCCTTTTTATCTCTAAATTGAATAAATACCCCAATTTATTTAATTTAGTCACTTTAGCCTTTATGAATTAAATCTATTTTTAATTCAAATTCTTCTCTCTCCTCATGTCACATCCTCCTCCATAATCCTCTTTAATCTAGATTAGTTTAATTAATCTGTGATTAGGATGTGCACACCCCTAATCATCATTAGGGTCACATCCTCCATAATCCCAAACTTGCCTCTAATTTGTCATTAATTCGTCTAATCAGGCATTTGCACAACCTTAATCACCCACTTAGGCTAACCTAATCTCCATGCCATTTATGGAATGTGTCCTAAGTCAACCCTATTAAATACCTTCTCCTTTTGGAGAAGGCATCCCCTTCCCCATGTGCATTTTTAATTCACATTTAATCTCCCAATGCATTTTAAGGAATTTAAATTTCCTTCTCCCACCCCCATGAGGATTTTGAGGAATTTTTAATTCTTCACATGTACTCTCAAGCACATGTGGACAAGGACCTCCTTTATGAGGAGATCATCTTGTCCCTTCCCAAGGTACAACCTAGTACCTTCATGTCACCTCCACATCATCCCCTTCTTTCCATCTCATCTGCCACATGTCAAAATGTGAGGGCTTGTGAGTTCTCAATTCACCCTATCCCTTGATCTCATCCATCTTGGATCAATTTGGGCCCTTCGTTGCTTTAGAGGCACTTCCCCTAAAAATGGTGGAATTACTCCCATTTGCACTATCCACAATCAAGTACACTTAGTAATCAAGCATTCAAGCTTTCACTTGTATCCACAATTGTTGTAGCCATCCTAGATCTTTCATCTTGCATCCATTCAACTACCCACATCCACCATTGCATTCATATTCACCTTAGCATCATTTAGAGCTATTTTTTCACCAAGGAGTACACATATCAAGCAATCAAAGGACCAACCAAGACCATCATCTAAACAAGGTAAAAAGTTTCAATCTCATTGTATTTTGTTTAGATTCAACTAGGAATAATCTTGAGTGTTTGTAATGTACTTTTAATATTTGTATGGCCTTAGTTCTTGAATTTTAGTACATTAAACTAACTTGCACACATTTTTGGCACGCCCAGTGGGACCCACATCACGGGTCATTTTTACTGTTTGATGTTGTTTAAAATTTTGCAGGTTCAGATTTCACATGCAGGGGTGAATTTTCCCTTAAAGGGAGAATTTGCTAGATATAGAGGCAAATTTGCATCAAACACAGGAAAACACGATCCCTCCATTCTATGAAAAGGGCAGACTTATAGCTATAGGAAAAATTGTTGGACACAAAGGCAGATATGCAAAGAGCCACCAAAATGGGCGATATTGTTGAGTACAGAGGTGTACACACACGAGTTACATAAGATAAATCCTATACACCCCTCCACTTGAATAGGTGATTGTGACTTTTCCCATCCCATAAATAGGCGATCTTGCCCCACAGACAAGGGCGAATTCATCTCACACAAAGGTGAATATGTGGTAATCCAAAACCATTAATTTTTCAATTTGAGCTACAATTTGATTTAGGTTTTGGGTACTGACGAACTAACTTGTGTGTCAGTGACTTGTGGCATTTTATCTAACAATTTGTGTAGCTTGTTCACCCTCGTTTATCTAAGATCATAGGTCAAAACTACTAACATGTGTGTTGTAGGACGAACGATTGAAGTCTTTAGTTAGCTTTGTCTATTATTTTTTGCACTAATTTAGGCACATGTACAATTAATTAAAGGGTCAATAAAACTTGTTTGTTGTGTTTGGGGGTGAATTGTTGACGTATCCACTCCCCTTGCACCTTTTGGTGATCTTGGGTGATGAGAAATTGCAATTCATTCTAGTCTAGTCCAGTCTACCCAGGAAGTGTTAGTGTGTCTAAGCTCTCCCCTTGCGCTACGTGTAATCTCAAGGACTCGTTGAAGCATCTAGTATTTTCTTCCTTTAGTGGGACTTGCCTGGGATTTCATCACCCAAGGGATGATTCCAACCATGTGATATTGACGAGGTATATAAAGGGGGGAGAACTAAAGTTGTACCCCAATCTAGTCATGTCATGTCTAGCAAAGCATCGAAGCTAGGGTGATACCTAGATAAGACATGTAGGGTTGGTCTGAGTTTTTAGTACCTTGCTCAAGCTCACAATCCATGCTTGTGATGGGCTAGTGTTCATAGTTTTTCCTAATGTACCTAGTGTATATCGATGACACATGAGATAGCCTATTTATCCTAGATAGAGACCCATGTTTTAGTCGTGGCTTGGTGTAGTGCAGGGGATGTGCACTATACCCCAAATTTACTCATCACATAATCCCTTGGGTTGAGATAGAAATCCTTGTGGTGGACTACGATAGTGTTCGAGAGAGAGCGTGAAGGTGATCCCATGGCATCTGTTGATGACCCTATGCCACTGAATCCCTAGCTATCCACCTTTGTGAGTAAGGGTAATCTAGAGAACCACCTCGATATCACAAAGTATTAACCTTGGGTTGTCTCTCAAGGTGGTGGGCCTACATCAAGTTTGTAAACCCTTAACACTAATTTTAGGATTGTATTGCTTGGAGTGTCTTCTTTGTGTGATACTAGTGCTTGTCATCAATCTAAGTTAGTCCAAGCCTTACTGTTTGTTGTTTTCTATGTTTTTGTCCTTTGTCATAGTCTGCCTCTGCCCTCAACGGTGATTTTTCTTCTCACAAAGGTGGACTTGCATTGTGGATAGGCGATCCTGCCCTATAAAGGGGTGATTCCCTCTCTGAGTCTGGTCTAGGTCACCCTTTAGGAAAGTTCGTCCTTGTCAGGGGAAAATTTTCTTGTGGGTCCCTTATTTAGGTGACCCCTTGTCTGCATGTTCCCTTAATAGGTGATCCTACCCAACCCATAGGCGAGTTTGCATCCAGTCTGTACCTTTTGAGTCCCCTCGTTCCCGTCGAATAGGCGATCTTGTCATCTTTTGGGGAAAACCTACTATTTGGAGGGGTGATCCTGTGTCTCATCTACATCTCCCTTGTCCATAAATCCAATGGAATAAGTGAACCTATTATCCATAGGGGTGAATCCATGTCTGTCCTTACCATCCCTATCCATATAATTTAAGACATAGGTGAACCCATTTGTTCAATAGGCGATCTTGTCATAGGTGTCTCCATTCCCCATCCATACATCTAAAGAAATAGGTAAACTTGTCACCTCTGATAGGAAATTTTTCTCGTGTCTATACATCTCAAGATAGGGGTGATCTTAATCCTTAGATAGGTGATTTTTTCCCCCATGTCTGCCTGTTTCTTTTGAGCGTCCAAAGATTTAGGTGATCCCGTATCTTAGAAAGGTGATCTTGCACTCTAGATAGGTGATTTTGTTTCCTGTGTCTGCCTGTTTCTTTTGAGCACCCTAAGATTTAGGTGATCCTGAGCCTTAGAAGGGTGATCCTATGGTAGAGATAGGAAAACCTGCTTGACACAGAGGTGAATTCGTTAGTCTTTAGATAAGTGATTCCATCACTTGGAGGGGTGATCCTGCTAGACATAGAGGTGTATGCATTGCCCGTACAAAACTCCTAAGAGTTAATCCTCTGGGGCACTAAAAGCCTGTTGTTTTCTAAGTCTAATTTTGTGATCAATTTTTTTTTATCATCATCCATCCACCTGTAATCATCATTTTAGTCCATCTGCATTTTCCAAAAGTCATCAATCCATCAATCAAATCATATAGGTGCATCTTAGAACATCCCTAGATTATATATTTTAAAGGTTTTTATCCAAGTTGGATTATGTGTCTGATCCTAATCATTATCCTTCATGCTTACTTAGGATTGTTATTCATCCTAAGTCAGTAATCATCCATGGCCCAATCAATATACTTCCATATTGAGGTAGATTCAGTGTCATAATCATCCTTTTTGTAATCCAATATGATCATCAACATCACATGTCATCTAGTCAAACCCCTGAACTTGGTTTAGAGTCAATCCAATCAATCATCCAATCCTATCAACCATCTAATCAGACCGTCAATTAACTTAATCAAATCCAATCCCATTAGTTACTCAATCCAATCAATCAACCCATCATCTAATCCACTCAATCCTTTAATCATCATCTAGGCCATTCATTTAAGTACATCCTAGAGCATAGTGTCATCTTAGTCATCTAGTAGTTTTTTATTTTCATGCCCATCACCCGATTGCAAGCAATGAAACTCATGGAAGAACAACAAGCCCAAGGTGCTAAGCCTCACATTCCTTAGGATGAACCAAACAATGGTGGCTCATCACAATCAAACATTGAGGTCCACACTTCATCCCTTCTTGACGAAAGCATGGCCAATCAACCCAAGCTCACGGTCGATGAATACCTCAGTAATCCCATAAATGTGCAAATGACAGATTGTCTCCTTGATGAGCACGAGGATAAGATCCTTTCCACGTTACTTCTAAAAGGTATCAAACCACCACTGAGGTTCAAATTATCCAAAGATGTCAACATTACACCTCCTGCACCCTTGGTTCCATCACGAGATCCAAATGCCATCTCATCAGCCCCATACGTTCTTGAGGGTCCACCACAAGAGGGTTGGTACTAACTAGGATTTGGCAATGTTGTGCTTTATCAAGTACTACCCCTTGTACCACCTCTTTAGGTTCCAATTTTAGTTATGGGTGTACCTGATCCAAACATCCCTCAAGGCCCTAACCCTAACAATCCTCTTGGTCTAGGCATGCCACAAGGTTCTCCCAATCCACCAAGTGTGAACATCCCACAAGCTTCAAACCCCATATCATATGCACCACCTCTTCCACCTAACCAACTAGGTCAACTACCAAGGAATACCGAGGATAATCCTTTTGTTGCACCACCTCCACCTCTTGGACCTACACCTGCATCAAGCTTATCACCACCTCCATTCACATCCCAACCACCACCTCAAGGCAATACTCCATCCTTACACTAGCCTTAGGGTAACCCACAATAGGCACCATTGTCACAACTGCCTCATCAACAACCATCACAACAACCCCCATCTTATCCTTCACAACATATCTTGATTCCTTTACAACCCCCACATCAAGCACAAGTTACGCCATAGCATCAACGCCTCAAGGCAATATTCCATCCTTGCACTAGTCGCAAGGTATTTCGTCACAAACCCCTCACCAATCGCATGTCCTTCCTCACCAACCAACATCATCCTATTAGCTACCTCCACACCAACCACAAGTCTCTCAACAACCCCAAATCCCATCTCGACCTCTGTATCAACAACCACCATCCTACAAACAACCCCTCAACATACACAAATCCTGACACAACCACAACATTCCATCCAACAAATGCCATGAAATCTTGCTACTGAATACCTCTACCATCCACAAAGCACCTATTATGTGCAACCCACCACATCCAATCCTAATCCAACTTATCCTTACCACAATCCTCAATGATCCTAGTAGCAGTCATCTTACACAAATCCCCAATAATCACAACTAAATACTTACTACCAACAATTCAATTCGGAATAGCCTCCATATGCTTCCCAATAGTAAAATACATATAATTACCAATCCAATCCATATTATTCATAGCAGCCATCATATCAGTGCAAGGTGCCTCCACCTCATATTACCAAGCCCAACCATCATATCAACAAGGAACTTTTTCCTTATATTATTAAACCTCGCCATCCTATCAACAATATTATGCCAATCCCCAATCCATGTAACCTAATCCATATCAGCAAACACCTTCATATCCATCTCCACCATCGTATGACCAAAACATCTCACCTCCATCCACATCATATCAGCCATATGCTCCTTACAATCAATCCAATCTGACCAATCCTCCTCCATCAACACTTGCCAATGAGGAGTGGGAAGAAATAAAAGCCGTATTAAAGGACTTGCAAGCAGGGACATCCAAAAAGTATTTCAAATTTGAAGAAATTTATCCCTATCTATTTGATCCCTCCATCTCACTTGTCCCCTTTCCTAAGCACTTTGAAATTCCAAAGTTTGATAAATACAAAGGAAGGAGTGACCCAAGAAACCACTTGCAAGAATTCTACACACATTTCCAAGGATTCCTACACAATGACAACTATCTCTTGCGTTTATTCCCTAGGAGTCTAATGGGGATAACTCTAGACTGGTTTATGGGTCTTCCAAAGGGGTCCATTTCTTCTTTCACAATTTTTTCTGAAAAAATCATTACGAACTTCTCCTTCAACTTGGATAAGGACATTTACACTCTAGATCTCCTGAAAAAAAACAATGTGAGGGAGAAACCTTTGCGAGCTACCTACAAAGGTGGCATTCCTTGGCTAGTCATCTTAAATCCCCTCTTAGTGAGAAGGACATGGTGACCATTTTCCTCACAAATTCCCATCCTCATGTGGTGCATAATCTCAACCTTCATTGTATCACAACCTTTTCAGAGGTCATAGAAAAAGGCACTATCATTGAGAGGTCCCTCATTACCAAAGGACAAATCAAAATCTATAACCCAGATAAGGATAAGTCATCTAGAGACAAGTCCCACTACTAGAATAAAAATAAGAATGTTGTTAATGACAGTGTCGTTGACACCAAGCATGTCCAAGTAGCCAACACCTCACAAAGGTTGCAATAAGTCTCCAATCGACCACTAGTTTCTAATGTCATATATGTGCCATAGGGTACACCTCATCTTCTTCCATAGTCCAACTAGTATAACCAAGGAAATAAGAAGTGTGCCTTTACTCCTTTAGGAGAATCCTTGGATGTCATGTTCAAGAGGCTCCTACAAGCAAGTTATCCAGTCACTTATCCCGTGACTAAGCCTTTTGATGAGTCAAAACCAAAGCCTGCTTGGTATAGGGAAAACGAGTACTGTGACTTTCACAAAATTAAGGGCCATTTCACTAGCAAGTCTTAGGGACTTAAAACATATATCCAAGATCTCATTGATCAAGGAGATATAGTAGTGGATGCCAATCAGGTGATATCATCTAATTCCCAACTGCAAATATATCAAAATGCTTTCCCCAAGCACAATCAAGGTCCTAGTACCTCCAATGCTAATCTTGGGCCTAGCAATAACAACAATTAAAATAAAAACATGAACAATATCAACTATAAGAATGTACCCTATAACTATGATGGCATAGTTATGTGCATTAGCCAGGTAGAGCCTCACGTATCCATGATTCATGTTAAAGGAAAAGACCCACAATGTGTTGTTACTATGCATCACACTCGCATATCCATTCTTGGACCTTCCACGTCATCCCAGCCAACTCTTGTGAGCTCCCAATATAATATCCTTGATCATCTTGGAAAGACCCCTGCTCAAATATCCATCTTGGATTTGCTTAAGTATTCCCCTATCCATCAGGAAATCCTCACCAAAGCTCTTCAGGATATCCATGTTCCTAATGATATAGATCCTGTTGGAAATATGTGCCTCAAACTATACAGGATGAAACCTCCATTAGAGCTAAGTCGGTGTGACATCTTCATTGTATGGCTGACTAGTAGCTTGATTCATTCTGTTTTGAACAGGTCGCTGTGACCTTACAAATGTCTTGCCAAAAGGTTTCATTGTGGAGTCTATCGCTGTGACATAGTGTATTCGTTATGACGTCATAGCACTTGGGAGACCTCTGGCCGATAGGCCATTCAATTGTATTTCGGGGAGACTCTTGGCGACCATGATCTTTGGTGTAACATGGTGGCTCGGTGAAGCGTCTTAGCGAAAGCTAATTTCTTGCCGATATGAATACTGCTGGTGTCTTCGCCGTAACATATGGCTCGGTGAGAAGTCCTAGCGAACGAAGAAAGTCACACCGACGAAGACACATCCAAACGTTCTTCGGTGTAACTCAAAGTGATCGGAGAAACCTCTTAGCGATGATGAATGTCTTGGCGATAGTCGATGGCTATCAGGGTAACTCTTGGTCTCGGGAAGACTTCTTAGCAAATGTTGAAGGTCTCACCGACATTAACTTCTTGTGGGATCTTCAGTATAACTCTTGGCGATAGGTGAAGCTTTCGGGGTAAGTCATAGAGCTTGGTGAGAAGTCTTAGCGAGAGCTACATGTCTCGCCGACATTGTTTTATGTTGGAGTCTTCGGGGTAACATATGGAGATCGATATGTTCTCTCAATGAAGGGCAATGTCTTGGCGACGGGTGAACACTTCGGGGAAACCTTTATGTCTCGGAGAAACCTCTTGGCGATATTGGTATGTCTTGCCAACTATCTTTTGGAGCTTGATATGACTTGTGTCTTCGGTATACCTTTGGTGACTCGCTATGATCTCTTGGTGAATGTGATAGGTCTGGGCAATTGCTTGGTGACTCGGTGTAACTCATGGAGCTCAATAGAATGTCTTAGCAATAATAGAGTCTCTTGGCGACATTGATATAAAGTCTATGTGGCATCGGCGAGACACTATTAGTGTCTCACCGAGATGCCAGTATATTTTGAATTATGGTTACCGAGTAAGACCATCCTATGTGGAGTCTCATGGACGAATAGGAGGAGCCAAATGGGAATAGTTGGAAGACAGTCATTTGCAACGGTTCTGTGAGGAAGTTCTACAAACATATTTTGACATGGATATACTCTATGATTACAGTTTGTAATCAATTGGGTTGAATCGACAGGTTGTTGAGTGATTGTATGAGTGGATGAATTCTGTGGACTGTAATGTGAAGATTCATGTACAAGAATTTTAATGGTGAATGTTGCTATATAATGACACCAAAAAGATAAGTTTGGAATTTGTATGTAATTTCATTACTATAATACAAAGTGATTTCTCTTGGTGTGGTGGGTTTATCTCCCGTAAGGGTTTTCCCACGTATATCTGGTGTTCATGTTTGATTGTCAAATACTTTGTTTCTGTTGTCTGTTTCTTAGTGCATCTTAATTGGACTGTAATTATAAATTTTTAAAGTGTATCTACATTCTTTCCTGAGGTATTGACGTTAGGAGAATTGTTTTCCGCATCTAATTTTCCTTGCAAGTGGTATCATAGCCTGGCCAGTTGTGTTATCCTTGTGGGTACATTGGGTTTTTGTGTCAATTCTATTTAGTGGGAGTCTTGTAGAGTTTGTCAATTTCTAATTACAGATTAAGATGGCTAGTACATCTGAAAAGTTTGAAATAGAGAAATTCAATGGCAGTAACTTTGAGTTATGGAAACTCAAGATGGAGGATCTTTTAGTGGATCGTGATCTTTGGATTGCAGTGTCTAGAACTAAACCTACAGGCATGAAGTAAGAAGATTGGGACCTTGCAGACAGAAATTCTAAGGGGCTGATAAGGCTCTGTTTGGGAGACTCCGTTCTTCTCAATGTGCATGAAGAGAAGACTGCGTCTTCCTTGTGGAATAGACTAGCATCTATTTATCAGGGGAAGTCCTTGGTGAATAAACTATTCATGAGGAAGAAACTATAATCTTTGAGAATGCAGGAAGGAGGGTCTATAGCTGATCATTTGAATGCATTTAATATGTTGCTTGCTCAATTAACATCTGTTGGTGTGAAGACTGAAGATGAGGATCGCTGTATGCTTCTATTGTGTTCTTTGCCTGACTCATGGGATCATCTGGTGATGGTGATTGGGAGTACATCTAGTTTCAAGATGGAAGATGTTGTTGCATCTTTGTTGTCAAAAGAGATGAGAAGGAAATCTTCTGAGATGACAAATGAATCTCTTGCTATCATAGGAATACTAAAGGAGAAAGGAAAGAAGAAGGACAAGAAGTCCAAATCGAAATCAGAAGGGAGATCAAAGTCTCCTGGCAAGAAGTCCAAGGTGAAGTGTTGGAACTGTGGGCAACCTGGTCATGTCCGAGGGGATTGTAAAGAGGAGAAGAAGAAGAAGGGATCTTCTGATAATGGTTCTTCTCATAGTGATGGTGACGCCTTCATTGCAGCCTTGGCTACATAGGCATCAGATGATGTCTGGCTGATTGATTCTAGAGCATCGTTCCACATGATATCTCACAGAGAATAGTTCACAAAGTATGAAGAATACGATGGTGGAAAGGTGTACCTAGCAAGTGATTCAACTTTGGAGATTGTTTGCCATGGAAGAGTCAGGATACAATTTCCTAATGGTAGAGTAAAGGGAATAAATAATGTTATGCACATACCAGGTCTGGCTCGAAATCTATTGTTTGTAAGTATGCTAAATGATATTGGAGTACAAGTTACATTCTTTGGAAGTGGCTACAAGATGAATAGAGGTTCAATGGTGCTAGCTAGAGGTGCTCGAATTGGTACCCTATACAAGTTGGATGCACAGGCTGTCAATGTAACAATGTCTCTGGAAAGTCACTGAAAGCTACTCGTGAAGGTAAAGAGGGAAATATCCCTAATTTTCTAAACTCTATGGAAGTAAAACTTCCTGCAGAGAAGACTATGCTTTGGCATCATAGGTTAGGCCACATAGGAGAAAAAGGTTTAAAAACCTTGAAGAATAAAAACCTGGTTGAGGGGCTCGAAGATTGTAATATTGAATTTGAATTCTGTGAACATTGTATATATGGAAAGTAGCACCGTGTTTTGTTTTATTCCAGTCCTCATAAATCTTCTGGTTTGTTAGACTATATTCATTCGGATGTGTTTGGTCCAGTAGATGTTCCTTCTTTGTCTAAATCAAGATACTACGTGTCGTTCATTGATGATTATTCAAGAAGAGCATTAGTTTATTTTTTGAAAATTAAATCAGAAGTGTTCAGTCGATTTAAGGAATTTAAGAACCTTGTTGAAAATCAGATTGGTAGAAAAATAAAATGCTTAAGGACTGGTAATGGTGGTGAATTCTGTTCTGTTGAATTTGAAAGATATTGTAAAGATCATGGAATCAAAAGACATAAGACTACAATTTATACTCCACAACAGAATGGAGTTGCTGAAAGGTTCAATAGGACAGTGATGGAGAGAGTGCGAAGTATGCTCAGTAGTGCTAGCTTGGAGGAGAAATTTTGGGCTGAGGTTGTATCTACTGCATATTATTTAATTAATCTTTTTCCAAATTCTGCTCTTGTTGAGAAAACACCTTTGGAAGCATGGTCTGGTAAGAAGCCCTCACTTAGACATGTTCATTTTTTTGGCTGTGAGGCATATGCTCATGTGCCGGATGTGAAAAGATCTAAATTGGAGAACAAGGCTGTCAAATGTATTTTCATTGGCTATAGTGCTATCATAAAATGATACAAGCTTTGGAATCCTGATATAGAGAACGTTGTATACAAAAGAAGTGTAATCTTTCATGAGTTGAAACCTTCCACTTTGGATATGCAGTCAGAGACAAAGTCAGATAGCAATAAGGATGTAGCAATAATTCCTCCTACACCTGAGAAAGAGGAATTGGAAATTCAAAATGTACCTGAAATTGAGGAGAGCTCGAGCAGTTCTGAAAGTTTTGAAGAAGAAGAACCTCAGCCTCAACAAGTGAGGAGGTCAACCCGAGAAAGAAAACAATCAGATAGGTATGGGTTCTCATTGATTGATCCTACTTGTGCCTATGCTTTGATTTCTAGTACTGATGAGCTTAGGACTGTGAAAAAGGCATTTAAAATGTCTGATTCTGATTCTTGGTTGGAAGCCATGGAAGAAGAGATGGCATCTTTAGATAAGAATGAAACCTAGAGTCTGGTGCCCTTGCCTAAAGGCAGAAAGGTTGTTGGCTACAAATGGGTATTTAAGAAAAAGATTGGTCTGGATGGCAGTGTAGAAAAGTACAAGGCAAGACTGGTTGCAAAGGGTTATTCCCAGGTAGAGGGAATTGATCATGGGAAATATTTTCTCTTGCAGCAAAGCTGACATCCATTAGATTTCTTTTGTCACTTGCAGCAACATATGACTTAGAGGTTGAATAGATGGATGTGAAGACAACATTTCTTCATCGTGATCTTGAAGAAGAAATCTATATGTCCCAGCCTGAGCACTTTGTTGAGAAAGGTAAAGAAAAACTGGTATGCAAATTAAAGAAGTCTCTCTATGGGTTAAAGCAGCCACCTAGAATGTGGTACCAGAAATTTGATACATTTGTATTATCTTTGGGATTTGTGAGATCAAAATTTGATCACTGTGTATATTATAAAGTTGAAAGTGATCAAGTACTTGTTATTGCTCTTTATGTTGATGATATGCTGTTCATAGGAAATAACAAGCTAATGATTTCTGATCTTAAGTCTCAGTTGTCTGCTAAGTTTGAAATGAAGGATCTTGGTGAAACAAGGAATATTATGGGATGGAGATAACCAGGGACAGGAAGAATAGAAAACTATGGCTCAGTCAGAGTAAGTATATCAGAACTGTTCTTGAGAGATTTTTTATGAATGATTGCAAACAGCTAGTGGTTCTAGTCATGCAGGGAACAAAGCTATCTATTGAGGACTGTCCAAAATCTCCTACTAAGATGGAGGACATGACCAGTGTACCCTATGCTAGTGCAGTAGGCAGTCTTATGTATGCAATGGTTTGTACAAGGCCAGACATTTCCCAAGCAGTGGGAGTACTTAGTTGATTTATGGCTAATCTGGGAAGAACGCATTGGGATGTTGTGAAGAGAGTGTTTAGATATTTGAAGGGTACTTCAGATTTCACTTTGTGCTACCATGGGAATTCGGTTGAATCACAGAGGATTCTCAGCATTCGAGGTTATGTAGATTCTGATTGGGCAGGGGACATTGACAGTAGGAGATCCACTAGTGGATACATATTCATGATGAATGGTGGTGCAGTGAGTTGGATGAGCAAGCGGCAGGCTGTAGTCACTTTGTCCACTACGAAGGATGAATACATGGCAGATACTCATGCTTGTAAAGAAGCTGTATGGTTGAAACGTTTGTGTTCTAACATTGGTTTTGATGTAGGTGAAATAACTATTTTATGTGACAGTCAAAGTGCAATTTGTCTGGCAAAGAACCCTACTTTCCATGCCAGGATGAAACATATTGATGTACAGTACCACTTTGTACAAGATATGGTTGAGGATGGAAAGGTCAGTTTGGAAAAGGTTGATACTCTGGAGAATGTTGCAGATTCATTGACGAAGCCAGTGAGCACATACAAGTTTAGGTGGTGTGCCAGTTCAATGGGCCTTAGTGCCCATGATTTTCAGTAAGTTATGATGTGCTCTGGAGGTGCCTGTATGATCTTCATCAAGTGGGAGATTGTTGGAAATATGTGCCTCAAACTATACAGGATGAAACCTCCATTAGAGCTAAGTCGGTGTGACATCATTGTCTAGCCGACTAGCAGCTTGATTCATTATGTTTTGAATAGGTCACTATGACCTTGCAAATGTCTTGCCGAAAGGTTTCACTATGGAGTCTATCACTGTGACATAGTGTATTCGTTATGACCTCATAGCGCTCGGGAGACCTCTAGCCAATAGGCCATTCAATCGTATTTCAGGGAGACTCTTGGCGACCATGATCTTCGGTGTAACACGGCGGCTTGGTGAAGCGTCTTAGTGAAAGCTAATGTCTCACCGACAGGAATACTGCTGGTGTCTTTGCCGTAACATATGGCTTGGTGAGAAGTCCCAGTGAACGGAGAAAGTCACGCCGACAGAGACACATCCAAACATTCTTTGGTGTAACTCAAAGCGATTGGAGAAACCTCTTAGTGATGATGAATGTCTTGCCGATAGCCGATGGCTATTGGGGTAACTCTTGGTCCTGGGAAGACTTCTTAGTGAATGTTGAAGGTCTCACTGACATGAACTTCTTGTGGGATCTTTGGTATAACTCTTGGCGACAAGTGAAGCTTTTGGGGTAAGTCATAGAGCTCGGTGAGAAGTCTTAGCGAGAGCTACATGTCTCGCCGACATTGTTTTATGTTAGAGTCTTTGGGGTAACATATGGAGATTGGTATATTCTCTCAGCGAAGGGAAATGTCTTGGCAACGGGTGAACACTTCGGGGAAACCTTTATGTCTCGGAGAAACCTCTTGACGATATCGGTATGTCTTGCCGACTATCTTTTGGAGCTTGATATGACTTGTGTCTTCGGTATACCTTTGGTGACTCGCTATGATCTCCTGGCGAATGCTATAGGACTGGGCGACTGCTTGGTGACTCGGTGTAACTCATGGAGCTCGATAGAACATCTTAGCGATAACAGAGTCTCTTGGTGACATTGATATAAATTCTATGTGGCATCGGCGAGACACTGTTAGTGTCTAACTGAGATGCCAGTATATTGCGAATTCTGTTGACCGAGTAAGACTGTCCTATGTGGAGTCTCATGGATGAATAGGAGGAGCCAAATGGGAACAGTTGGAAGACAGTCAGTTGCGACTATTATGTGAGGAAGTTCTACAGACAGATTTTGACATGGATATACTCTGTGATTACAGTTTGTAATCAGTTGGGTTGAATCGATAGGTTATTGAGTGATTGTATGAGTGGATGAATTCTGTGGACTATAATGTGAAGATTCCTGTACAAGAATGTTAATGGTGAATGCTGCTGTATAATGACACCAGAAAGATAATTTTGGAATTTTTATGTAATTTCATTACTATAATACAAAGTGATTTCTCTTGGTGTGGTGGGTTTTTCTCCCGTAATGGTTTTCCCACATATATCTGGTGTTCATGTGTGATTGTCAAATACTCTGTTTCTGTTGTCTATTTCTTAGTGCATCTTAATTGGACTGTAATTATAAATTTTTAAAGTGTATCTACATTCTTTCCTGAGGTATTGACGTTAGGAGAATTGTTTTCCGCATCTAATTTTCCTTATAGATCCTACTCAATTTCAAGCCTTAGTAGGACATATTTCATCCACATACGAGTTGGGCTTCAATCAAAATGATATGACATCCATCGATTCAAACCATAACCACCCCCTACACATCAAAGTCCTTGTAGCCTGCCATAAAGTGAAAAGGGTCATGGTAGATAATGGATCTTCCCTCAACCTTTGTATGCTAAAGTTCATAAAATAGGTAGGGTACACCCACATTGACTTGAATAATGAGACCATCACCATCAAAGCTTATGACAATGCAGAAAGAGACTCTGAAGGAATCATTTGTCTTCCCATTCAAGTTGGTCTCATTGTGTAGTACACCACATGCCATGTCCCTGATTTTGACCTCCCATACAACCTTCTCCTTGGCCACCCATGGATCCATGCCATGTAGGTCATTTTTTCCACTTACTGTCAATGCCTGAGATTCCCATTTGATGGGATGGAAGTAACCATACAAGAAGATCCACAGCCTTTTGAGTATTGTTGTGCTTTATAAGCTTCCTTCCCCCACTCCCACTACTACCTAAGATTTGAAGTGGGGGAACCTTAGGCATCATGTTCCAACCCATCCTCTAATTCATCATCTACCACATCATCCATCCCATCCACTATGTTTGAATCCACAATCACCAATGTCCAAATCATAGATAATGGTCATGGGGAGTACTAGATGCGTACGGATTTAAATGTGACAACCATGCTTCCATCTCCTCATACCTAAGGCCAACCTTCTTAGTTTGCACCAAAAGAAGAAGATAAGACAATAACACTCAACTCTAAAAACATGGGGTCTAACACATTCCAATCCCTAGGAACATGACAAGATTAGCCAGATTATGACATCAGTCAGTGGATAGACAGGGAAGAACCCAAGTCTTCGACCCCTCTTATTGAGTATTTCTAAGAGACTTATCCTTGTGCATCCAAGTTAGTTGAAAAATACAATTATCAGGGGGGGTCTTGGCATAGAAGAACAAGGAAGATTGCAACTTGTTGACACCTGTGCGACCTAGAAATTTGGGCTTAGGCTATGATAAAAAGAAAAAGGGGCCCGCAACATCCACCAGTACCTTTAATAATGTCAACACGGATAATGATTTCCTTGACAACATACTAGAAGAAGAAGCTATCATACTCTCTTATGATGATGTGGATCTCTCGGCCCTCTTTGACTTCACATCTGTCTTTACCATTAGCCTATCCCTTCGCCATCCCAACCTCATTGATTGGGACTTATGGAGTAGCGCACCCGTAGAAATTTTTCCTTCAGTGGACACTTACGTGCATCTCATGGGATTGGGGGAAGATGAACACCCTAACTACAAAAGTAAAAAGAAGCAAAAAAAAAGGGTCATCTAGTGAAAACCTATCCGAGGCACTTCCTGACTCATAAAAAGTAAAAATAAAGGGTGTATTTGATAGTGGAAACCTCAATGAGGTGCTGCAGGATGGGGATGTTCATCTTCCCCTTGTTGGAACTCGGTTGTCCAAATGGTCTTCTATCCCAATTGAAGAGATGAAAGAGGTCAATTTGGGAATAGAAGAAGACCCTAAAATCACTTACATAGCCAAATCATTTTCAAAGGAAGAGCATTCCATCATTGTCAACCTATTAAAGGAAGGAATCATCAAATTTGCATGGACCTATTCAGACATGCCAGGATCAGATCCTGCCTTGGTTGTGCACCATTTGGATGTTCATCCAGATAACAAACTTGTTAAACAGAAGCTAAGAAAAATGCATCCCCAAGTGGATTTGCTTGTCAAGAAAGAACTAGAGAAATTGTTAGAGGCCAGGTTCATAAGACCTATTGATTACTCTGACTGGATATCCAATATAATGCCCATCACCAAACCAAATAGGAATATCATAATCTGCACATATTTTCAGGATCTTAAAAAGCTTTCCCTAAGGATGATTTCCTACTCTGAAACATTGATATGTTGGTTAACCTCACAACAGGGAATTCCATACTATCCCTTATGGATGGTTTTCTTGGCTACAATCAAATTAGAATTGCAACAGAAGATCAACATAAAAATTCCTTCACCACTCCATGGGGCACCTTCTACTATAATGTCATGCCCTTTGGTCTCAAAAATGTGGGGAAAACTATCAGCATGCCATGACTGTTATCTTCCACGACCTCATCTATATCATAATGGAAGATTATGTTGATGACTTATTAGGGAAGTCCAAGACCAGAGAAGAGCAGCCCATGATCCTGAAGAAAATTGTTGAATGGCTAGAGCAATACAAGCTGCGTCTAAATCCAAAAAAGTGTGTGTTCGGTGTTACATCGGAAAAGTTATTCGGCTTCATAGTCTCTAGAAGGGGCATTGAAGTAGATCTATCCAAGGTCAAGGAAATAATGGAAATTCCCCCCCACTCAATCTCAAGCAATTAAGGAGTCTTCAAGGGAAGCTAAAGTCCATCAGGTGCTTCATAGCCCAACTCGTTGACAACTGTCAATCATTCACACATCTCCTGCACAAAGGCACTACCTTCAAGTGGGATCCAGAATTTCAGCAAGGCTTTGATAGGATTAAGGATTATTTGGCTCATCCACCCATCCTAATTCCTCCCATTCCAGGAAAACCACTTCTATTATATATCTCAGCTACATTGGTTTCACTATGGGCATTATTAGCACATCATGATGAGTCCTCTAAAGAGCGTGCAATCTATTACATTAGCCAAACACTAGTGGGTTATGAACTCAACTATTCCCCAATAGAAAAATCTTTCCTAGTAGTGGTCTTCAGTTTACAAAAGCTTCATCATTACATGCTTAGTCACCCCATCAAGCTAATATCAAAAGTTGATCCACTTAAGTATCTATTATCCAAGACTTCTTTGACTGGCCGCATGGCCAAGTGGGTCATGCTACTGAGTGAGTTTGACATAGAATACACAGACCGTAAGGAAATTAATGGACAAGTCATAGCAGATCAGTTGGTCGACACTCCTTTGGTGGATGCATATCCATTAGTAGTCGAGTTTCCCAATGAAGAGGTCTTTATAGTTGCAAAAATAGATACATGGATGCTCTAGTTTGATGGGTCATATACACATAATGGAGTTGGTGCATGTTTCTTATTTGTCACCCCTCAAGGTGATTATATCCCAAATTCATTCAGATTAGCATTTCCATGCACCAATAACATCATAGAGTATGAAGCTCTTATCACTGGTCTAAGAATCACCATCTAATGGAATATCACTCATCTACGAGTCTTTGGCAATTCCCAACTAATTATCAAATAGGTCAATGATGAGTTTTAGACAAAGGATGAGAAGCTTTTACCCTACAAATGCATGGTGGATGACTTCAAGAAGTATTTCACCTTCATTTAGTTTGAGAAAATTCCTAGAGTCCAAAACAAGGCAACAAATGCAATGGCTACAATTGGTTCCCTCATCGACATGCCCAAAGATTGAACAGACTGTGAGTTCCTCGTTGAACAACTTCTAATCCTAGCATATGATGTCCTTGATAATGAGATGGTGTGTGATATCATAGGTCCCGAATCACATTGGTACCATGACATTTAAACCTACCTACATGATAATATCCTACCACCTGACCTTACCTGAAATCAACATAAATCATTTATCCAATGTACTTCCTGCTATACCATTTTAGGAGATACACTTTATCATTGAGGACATGATGGCACTCTCCTTCAGTGTCTCAATGAATCAGAATCTTGCGTTGCATTAAACGAGGTGCATAGTGGTGTCTATGGGTCTCATTCTAATGGAATGGTCTTAGTCAAGAAGATTCTAAGAGGAAGATAATATTGGCCCACTATGGAACATGATGCTTGTGATTTTGTAAAGAAATGTCTACCATGCCAACAACATGTAGATTTGATCCATGCTCCTGTGCAAGACTTACAACCTATCATTGCTCCATGGACTTTTTCACAATGGGGTTTCAACCTAATCAACAAGATTTACCCTCCATCCTCTGACGACCATACGTTCATCATTAGCGCCACTGAATACTTCACCAAGTGGGTGGAAGCAATTCCACTCTCCCAGATCACAGGTATTCAGATCTCCAAATTCATCCTTTTCCATATTTTCTATAGATATGGAATTCCCTCCACCATCATCACTAATAATGGTAAGTCACTTAAAAACTAGTACATGAAGGCCCTTTGTGAGACATATCATATCCAACATTGTTGGTCCACCCCCTATTACCCTCAAGGTAATGGCCAAGTTGAAGCCACCCATAAATTGCTTATCAAAATCCTTAACAAGTTGGTCAACAATACTGGTCGAGATTGACATCTCCATCTTCATTCCACCTTTTGGGCATACTGCACATCCATTTGGACACCCATTGGCACCATTCCATATTCCCTCATTTAAGGTGTTGATGTTATCTTACTGATTGAGGTTGAGATCCCATCACTCTAAATCTCTCTGAAGAATCTTATCAGTGATGAAGATGCTCAAGTCGCATGGTTAAGTCAACTAGAACTCTTGGATGAAATGTGCATCAGGGCCTACAATCATCTATGAGCATACCAACATCATCTTAGGAGAAGCTACAATAAGAAGGTTCATCCATGCCAATTCAATGTTGGTGATCTAGTCCTTAAAGAGAATTAGCACACCTAATAAGATTGAGACAAGAAAGGAAAGTTTGAGGCAAATTGGTTGGGTCCCTATGTTGTCATAACTAAATATGGTTCTGGGGAATATCAACTTGCTACACCTAAGGGAGAACCCTTAGAGGAGCCTATTAACATCATGCACCTAAATATTTTTTACACCTAAGTTAGTTGGGTTATACTATCTTGAAAAATACCAAAAAAAGTAAAAAATCATCAAAAATACAAAAAAAATGCAAAAAAAAATGTAAAGAGAAATAATCCATCCTATGGTGAAAACCACCCTTGGTGGCACCTTGGATAAGTACATGTGGTGAAAACCTAACATTAGGCACCATTCATAGAGGGATTGATCATTATCTACCTTGCATCCTAGTTACTTTATGCTTCCCTCCATCCTATCCTTGCATCCTACCTGCACATCCCATCAATCCTATCCTCCCATAAGGGAGATATGGTTTGTAGATTGAAAAAAGCTTTGTATGGACTTAAGAAATCCGCCAGAGCTTGGTATGCTAGATTGGAAAAATATCTACTGAAGCTTGGATTCACTAAAGGTATTGCTGACATCAACTTATACTTCAAGTTAGATCATGATAAGGAGTTGATTATAGAAGTTTTTGTTGATGATATAAATCAAGTTTCATTGCTATATTTTGATTCAGATTGATATTTTTGTGGCTGCTACTCAGGGGGAGTAGTCAAATGTGCATATATGTGGTTCAGAGCGTGTGCATGGAAAGGTCATTTTTACCTTTTCCATTGATGTCAAAGTGGGAGAAGTGTACTGTGAAAAATACTTGTAGAGAGAAGTTCAATTGAGAGGAGAAGTGTAGAAGAAGTCAATTTGTTGGGTTGATGGTATTTTTCACATCATGTGTTGCCATCAATGCCAAAGGGGGAGATTGTTGGATACTGTGGATGTGTTGCTGATATGTGGTTGTCATTGATGTCAACACTATTAGCATTTGGTATACTAGAGGCTGTATATGTCAAGGATATTAAGAAAATTATAAAAGGATTTTTCACATTACACTTCTCCCCCTTTGAAATCAATGGAAAAGGTAACAATGACCTTTCCATGCACATGTTGTGAACCACATATCTGTACATCAAACTACTCCCCTTGAGTAGCAGCCACAAAAACATCAATCCAGATCAAAATATAGCAATGAAACTTGATTGATATCATCAACAAAAACTTTTATAATCAACTCCTTATCATGATCTAACTTGAAGTATAAGTTGTTGTCAACAGTACCTTTAGTGAATCCAAGCTTCAGTAGATATTTTTCCAATCTAGCGTACTAGGCCCTGGGGGCTTGCTTAATTCCATACAGAGCTTTTTGCAATCTACAAACCATATCCTATCCTAGTTACTTAGCTTTCATTCTTCGCTTGGTATATTTTGGCTGAGAATTGGATGATCCAAATTGACTATCCATAATCTTGAGATTTTATCCTAAATCTGAGCTTCTATCATTTGTGTGTTGGTGTCATTTTTTGGTCCTGTGTCCTCATCTAGGGTCTTTGATTGTGTCGGCCATCATTGGGTCTCATCTTGTCTTTTGTCCTTTTGTCAAACTACGTTGCCCCTGTTCTTTCACGTAGGCAAGGCTAATCA
This sequence comes from Sequoia sempervirens, assembly GCA_007258455.2. Taxonomy (NCBI): domain Eukaryota; kingdom Viridiplantae; phylum Streptophyta; class Pinopsida; order Cupressales; family Cupressaceae; genus Sequoia; species Sequoia sempervirens. The sequence goes on along the minus strand of VDFB02193867.1, from coordinate 212,319,256 downwards.
TTTGATCATCCCCCAGGGCATTTGTCTGCCTTGTCTTTTTCATCCATCGAGGTCTCCATTTTCCTCTTTTTCGCTTTTATCCATATTCGGTCATCATTCTTTTATCGAACTATGAGGTCTCTGTGCTTTCACGTAGGCAACACTAATATTTGATCAACCCCCAAGCCCCTGGGTCTTTAGGGTGTGTCTTCTCGCTGTGTTGTGTCATCAAGTATGTCCTTATGTAGCTAGTTCCTAACAAAAAAAACCCATTAGTATCATGAGGTCTAATCGATCTTGAATATCTTGATTCATGTCAATCATGTAATCTATCCTCCATCTTTGGTCTTAATAGGATATATCCTTCCTAAATCAGACTGCATCAATCCCATCCACCCCATTTGATCCTATGGCAAAGGACGTTTGAAATTTATTGTGATCTTTTGATGCTTTTGGCTTTTGTTTATCATTTGAGCTTCCTATCATACCTTGTCAAGGTCACCATGATCCGTCATATCATGGTGCGCTTTGATTGGTAAATATAGGGGCATATCTTGATCTTTTGTGTGTTCTTGTCTTCTTGGTTGTTCCACGTAGTACCCACCAAGATCCTTGTGGTCTTGTGTTATGCTAGGGAATCCTTTCTGCTTGTGGTTATCCCAATACCTAGCCTGACCGAAGCTCTTGTGGCTTTGGGGTGTTGGGATAGCCTTCTTGTTTGTTGTGTTTGTCTTATTCATTTGACACTAATATGCCTTGGTTCCTTATACCCTGGCGTATTGTGTCTTATGCTATAGCAAAAATCAATGCTCCTAAAATGGAAAAATGGTATTAGGATTGTATTTCATTCTATCATCCTGTTGCATTGCATTTATCCCTATCCATTTTTTCCTTAGCCTATGGTTAGTGATCTTGGTTGTGCAAATTTTCTTCATCCATCTTTTCTTCCTACTAGGATTCCTATGGCTTTGATAGGTGCAGTACCACACTCATCATCATTCATCTCGCCATGTGATCCATTGTCACACTCATCATTGTTCCACTTTTATCTTCATTTTAAGTTGTTTAGATTAATCTAGATTGGTTATTCTAAGCATCTTAAGTTCATTCATATCATTTCGTCTCATTGCATTATCATTTTCATGTCCATTTTAAGTTGTTTAGATTAATCTAGATTGGTTATTCTTGTTGGAAAAATGAGGACAGACAACTGAGAGGGAGGGTGAATCAGTTGTCACAAAAACTCAAACTTTTCTAACTTATCTTAACTTTAATCTTAGATTTGATGAATACGAAATTAACCACAAGAAATCAACACATTAGAGAGACAAATAACACTAAGATCTTTTTTACGTGGAAACCCTATTAGGGGAAAAACCACGGTGGATGTTAGTCCACAAGATTATACTCTGTTAAAAGTATAAAGAGAAATAATAAGGGGAATGCACATGCATTTAGGCACACGACCTAGAGATCACTCCTCAAATGAAAAAGAGGACTCACTGTCCAACAATACAAAAATATGGATTAGATCCACAAAGTATGAACTAAAACAATAGCTTCTACACAAGCCTGGTTACAGTTGCAATTAAGCTCAAAACTTCTTCACACTTCACAAAATATTCTTCACACTCTCCTTAGTAATCAAATTATAGAAACACTATTTGCACAATTACAATTTATCTGGCATACATTCACACTATGCACACACTAACTTCACTCAACCAATCGCTCATATATATCTGCTACATGGGATTTCATCACAACTTAGTCGACCAGAAAAAAATAAATATATTTTCAATGTCAGCCCAAATTTACAAATAAATTTTTAATGCAAATCCACCAAGGTCAGCCACAACATAGTGGAGACCCAAATTAACATCTCCAATGCGAAAATAATTTAATTAATTTCACCTCGAAGATCCACAACATGCTACCACCAACATGTCAGCCAGAAACATGAAAAAATGAACATGCGCAAGAAAATATCTTCAACCACGAGCACACCGATTAATGTGGACATAACACAAAGATATAGAATGATCTACATACATCTAAGAGCACCAAGAAACAATAGAGAAACATCCGCACCAACTGAGATAACCAAAATCACACAATCTTCATTTAGGAACACTGATAGAGACTAGCAAAACACTATCAAACCACACAATACTCAAAACTTCATGCGGACCTCCGAAACTTTTGATAGATGATCTAGATAGACTCAACAATAAACCCTTTAATCCACATAAGCTAATCTTCAACGTACAAAACATGATACCATCATGACCTGCACAGTTCCACTGGGAACACAGAACACTATCTTTTACAATTTTCTCAATATCCTCGACATATAAAAAAATTGATACACCAAATGCTAATTGTGTTGACATCAATGACAACCACATATTAGAAACCATATACACAACATCCAACAATCTCCCCCTTTGGGATTGATGGCAACACATGATGTGAAAAATACCATCAACCCAACAAACTGACTTCTTCTGCACTTCTCCTCTCAACTGAACTTCTCTCCACAAGGATTTTTCACATTACACTTCCCTCCCTTTGACATTAATGGAAAAGTTACAATGACCTTTCCAAATACACGCTCTGAACCACATATATGCACATCTGACTACTCCCCCTGAGTAGCAGCCATGGAAACATCAATCCGGATCAAAATATAGCAATGAAGCTTACAGATTGATGCAAGCAAATGCATCATTTAGTTCTTATCAGAAGGGGTGATTACCCCTAGCATTCCTCTGAGATACTCAAAAGTATCCTTCGGCAAGGGCTTACTAAATATATCTGTAATTTGTTCTTTGGTAGGCACATACTCCAATCTGGCTTCTTTCCCATTCACTTTTTCCCTCAAGAAATGAAACTTGATTGATATATGTTTAGTATTGGAATGTAGCACCGGATTCCTTGAGATATTTATTGCACTTGAGTTGTCACAGTATATGGAAATAGGCTCTTCATATATCACCTTGATATCTTTCAACATCTATTTCATCCATATCACTTGAGTACAATTATTAGTAGCAACAATGTATTCTTCCTGAGCAGTAGATAGAGAAATTGATTTTTTCTTTTTACTTAACCAGGATACCAGCTTCTTCCCTAGGAAGAAAGCACCACCACTAGTACTTTTTCTATCATCTACATCACCAGCCCAATCTGCATCAGTGTATGCACACAAAGTGAGATCATCATCCTTTGGATACCAAATTCCAAAGTCAATTGTTCCTTTCAGATACCTGAAAATTCTCTTCACAACAGTTACATGTGATTCTTTTGAATCAACTTGAAATCTAGCAACCATACATACAACATTCATAATGTCTGGTCTAGTCTGTGTCAAGTAGAGCAATCCACCAATCATTGACCTGCACCTAGTTTGATTTGCCTTTGGAGAATCATCATTCTATGTCAACTTGCATCCTGTCACCATGGGAGTACCAACAAGTTTGGAGTCATCCATTCCAAAAAAATTCAGCAGTTCTTTCACATATTTGGACTGAGATATGAAAATCCCCTTGCCCAACTATGTAATTTGCAATCATAGAAATAACTTCATTTCTCTAATCATACTCATCTCAAATTCATTTTTCATCTCATCAACAAACTTCATACATAGATTATCATCTCCTCCAAAAATGATATCATCAACAAAAACTTCTATAATCAACTCCTTATCATGGTCTAACTTGAAGTATAAGTTGCTATCACCAGTACCTTTAGTGAAGCCAAGCTTCAGTAGGTATTTGTCCAATCTAGCGTACCAGGCTCTGGGGGCTTGCTTAAGTCCATAAATAGCTTTCTTTAATCTGCAAACCATATCTTCTTTGTTTGTTAGCTGAAATCCATTTGGTTGTTCAATGTACACTTCTTCTTCTAGTTCTCCCTTCAGAAATGCAGACTTCACGTCCATTTGTTAGACTTTATAATTCTTATGTGCAACATAAGCAAGAAATAATCTCACAGCTTCAATTCTAGCTACATGGGCAAAGGTTTCTTCAAAATCAATACCTTCCATTTGAGAATAACCTTTACATACCACTCTTGCTTTATTTTGGACCACTTCACCTTCTTGATTCAGCTTGTTTTTGAATACCCACTTAGTACCAATCACATTTTTGTCTTTAGGCCTAAGAACTAGTAGCCATGTGTCATTCTTCTCAATTCGTGTCAGCTCTTCCTTCATAGCTTCCAACCAGTGTTCATCTTGACAGGCTTCGGTGACATTCTTAGGTTCTATCTTGGAAATCAGACAATATTCTTCTGCAATTTTTCTTCTAGTTTGCACTCCTTTACTCTTGCCTCCTATGATTTGACTTTTAGAATGATTTAGCTTTACATATCTTGGAGTTTTGGGACTTACTTGGACTTCTGAATCTTCTGATCTTTCTTCTACACTTGCACTTGTTTGTGCTTCATGACTGACTTGATTTACTAGAACAAATTGAGGTTGCCTTACCGAAACATATGGAATAATTTGAAGTAGATTCGGTGTCTGAGTGTTCTTCCCTTGGCTTGTGTTGTCCTCATCTAAATCATAGCTGCATTGTCTGGATGATTTGACAGAGTCCTCATCAACTATAAAATTTGCACTCTTAACCATCTTTCTCAGTCTTTTGTTATAGCATTGGTAGGCCTTGCTCTTAGTGGAGTAACCTAGGAAGATCCCTTCATCGCTTCTAGCATCAAATTTTCCTATATCATCATCCTTGTTGATATAACATTTGCTTCCAAAGATCTTAAAATACTTGACAGTAGGTTTGTGACCAAACCATAACTCATAAGGGGTTTTACCATAGTTTCCATTCACAGTTACCCAGTTCAAGGTATACACAACAGTGGTTACCGCTTCACTCCAGTACATCTGAGACACATTTCCTTCCATCATCATGGTTCTAGCAACATCCAAAAATTTTATATTCTTTCTCTCTACAACTCCATTCTGTTGAGGGGTTCAGGGAGCATATAACTTTCTTTTAATTCCATGCTCTTCACAATAAGAGTTGAACTCCTTAGAAATAAACTCACCACCTTTATCAGATCTCAGGCATTTGATTTTTAGATCTTTCTCATTTTCTGCCATAGCCTTGAAACTTTTTAATTTCTCTAGTGCTTCACATTTTTCTCTCAAAAAGGAAACCCAAATCATTCTAGAGTAATCATCAATAACCAACATAAAATACCTTTCTCCATGAAAAATTCTAACTCTGGAGGGAACACAAAGGTCAGTATGTAGCAGCTCCAACAAATTATTTGAATGAAATTGTTTGCTCCAGAATGAGACTCTAGTTTGTTTACCCATATGATATTCCTTGCAGATTATATTAGCAGGCTTCACTAATCTAAGCAGATCTCTTACTGCTTGAGTAGAACTTATCTTGATAATGTCAAATTTTACATGACATAATATTCTATGCCACATCCAACTTTCATCTACTTGAGCAATTAAACAACTTCCACTAGCAGTATTCAGATGAAAAATGTTACCTTTTGTTTGCTTTCCTATTACAATCATGTTCCTAGAACTTCCACGTATCTTGCATCTTCCATATTTGAAATAAAGATAATATCCCTTGTGAACCATTTTTCCAACACTCAACAAGTTGTGCTTCAGGCCTTTAACATAGAGAACATCATCAGTGTTTTCCTTATCACCAAGGAAAATAGATCATCTTCCATGAATCACACCAACATTGTTATCTCCAAATCTTACAACCCCATCATCATACTTCTCTAGACTCACAAATTTACTTTTATCACCAGTCATATGATGTGAGCATCCACTATCAATGACCCATTCATCTTTTTCTTCAACTTGGGCTGCAAGAGATTTTTCATCTTTAGTAGATTCAGTAGCCATAGGATTATTTTAAATGGTAGCAATGAAAGCCCAATCATCTTCTTTACCATTATCTTTATCAGACTCATCATTAGTCACTGCTTCTTCAGCAAAGTAGCATCTATTTGGAAATCTAGACTTCTTAGGCTTAAATCTAGGAACTCTTTCAGGACATCTTGATGCAAAATGACCTATTTTACTACATGAAAAACATTTAATAGGTAATACATCTTCATACTTACCTTTTCCTCTCCCTTCTTGTTTTTCAATCAGTGCTTCCAGTTCTTCTACCTCTCTTTCTTTATCTTCAAGTTGTTTCAATTCTTCATCATACTTGGATATATTTTTGGAACTCTCTCCCGGACTATATCTTTTCCTGTTACTTCCGGATATAGTAGCCTTGAATGCAAATTTAGTCTTCAGTGTAGATTCACCAAATTCACTTATCTCAAAGGTAGCAAGCTTCCCGATCAATGTATCTCTTGTCATCTTGTTTACTAATCTGAACTCTTCAATAGCATGAACCTTCATTTTGTAGGAGGGAGGCAAGGATTTGAGTACTTTAGCCACAATTTCATCCTCATCCACAGAACCACTGACACATTTAATACCCTTACTCTCTACATAAAATAAGTGATATTTTCGTCTTCACCCATCTTCAAATTCTCATACATGCTTTTCAATCTTTGTAGCTTAGCCATCTTCACCTGTGCATCTCCTTCATACAAAGTTTCTAGTTTCGTCCAAATCTCATGAGCTATCTGCAGACCTACCACATTAGCCTTCTCTAAATTTTTTAGGGCACTCACCAAAGCTTCAATAGCCCTAATATTACTTTCAACATCTTTGATCTCATCAACAAAAGAGGGACCATTCTCAGGAATAGTATATGAATCTCTTGTGATCTTCCAAAAGGCTTCACCAATACACCTTAAGTGACATTGCATCCTAATCTTCCATAGTGAATAGTTAGTGCCATCAAATCTAGGACTGTCCTTCTTGAATGTTGCCATCCGGGATCACCTCAAGCTATTAGACTTCTTCAGAGGAATAGGCTTTGACACCAATTTTTGTAAAAATGAGGATAGACAACTGAGAGGGGGGGTGAATCATTTGTCACAAAAACTCAAACTTTTCTAACTTATCTTAACTTTAATCTTAGATCTGATGAATAAGAAATTAACCACAAGCAATTAACACATCAGAGAGACAAATAACACCAATATTTTTTTTACGTGGAAACCTTGTTAGGGGAAAAACCACGGTGGATGTTAGTCCACAAGATTATACTCTGTTAAAAGTATAAAGAGAAATAATAAGGAGAATGCACATGTATTCAGGCACACTTCCTAGAGCTCACTGCTCAAATACAGAAGAGGACTCACTATCCAACAATACAAAAATATGAATTAGATCCACAGAGTATGAACTGAAAGAATAGCTTCTACACAACCCTGGTTACAGTTCCAATTAAGCTCAACACTTCTTCACACTTCGTACAATATTCTTCACACTCTGCTCAATAATTGAATGATAGAAATAATATTCACACAATTACACTTTCTATGGCATACATTCACACTATGCACACACTAACTTCTCTCATATATATCCGCTACATGGGATTTCATCACAACTTAGTTGGCCAGAAAAAATAAAATATATTTTCAATGTTGGCCCAAATTTACAAATAAAATTTTAATGCGAATCCACCAAGGTTGGACACAACATAGTGGAGACCCAAATTAACATCTCCAATGCAAAAATACTTTAATTAATTTCACCTCAAAGATCCACAACATGCTACCACCATGTCGGCCAAAAACATGAAAAACTGAACATGTGCAAGAAAATATCTTCAACCACGAGCACACTGATTAATGTGGATGTACCAAAAAGATAGAGAATGATCTAGAGACATTTGAGAGCACCAAGAAACAACAAAGAAACATCCGCACCAACCGAGATAACCAGAATTACACAATCTTCATTCAGGAACACTGATAGAGACCAACAAAACACTATCAGACCACAACATACTCAAAACTTCACGTGGACCTCTAAAACTTCTGGTAGATGATCTAGATAGACTCAACAATAAACCATTTAATCCACACCAGATAATCTTCAACGTATAGAACAAGATACCATCATGACCTGCACAGTTCCACTGGGAACACAAAACACTATCTTTTACAATTTTCTCAATATCCTCAACATATACAACAATTGATATACCAAATACTAATAGTGTTGACATCAATGGAAACCACATATCAACAACCATATCCACAACATCCAACAATTTTAAGCATCTTAAGTTCATTTCATATCATTTCATCTCATTGCATTATCATTTTCATATCCATTTTAAGTTGTTTAGATTAATCTAGATTGGTTATTCTAAGCATATTAAGTTCATTTCATATCATTTCATCTCATTGCATTATCATTTTCATAACCATTTTAAGTTGTTTAGATTAATCTAGATTGGTTATTCTAAGCATCTTAACTTCATTTCATATCATTTCATCTCATTGCATTATCATTTTCATATCCATTTTAAGTTATTTAGATTAATCTAGATTGATTATTCTAAGCATCTTAATTTCATTCCATTCCATTATCATTTTATTGCATTATCATTTTAGATTGTTTGGAGTTATTATTCTAAGCATATTAGTTCATTTAATCACATATCCATACATCACACATTTTCATCTATTGCATCACATTGCATTTTCATATCACAACATACATACATGGTTATCCATAGCATATTCATCATCATATCATATCTCATATGCATACATAATTAGGTAACATTCACATTGCCACCTGCATCACACACCATTAGTATCACATCCATAGCATACATCATAAAACCATAAATCATCCATCACATCCTACATCACAAAGCATTAGACATAATGCATATAGCATAAACATACACATAAATCATAATCATCATCATAATCATATGCATATTTCATAATCATCAACATACACATGAGCATAATAAACATCCATCACATAATAACCACATAGTATCGACAATGTCCATCACATATCATATATATTAAAAAATATATAATGTCCATCATATGTCCATCATAATCCATAATAAAAACCATAAAAATTCCATAACAAGTCCATAATAATAACATAACAACAAGTCCATCATGTCCATTGAAATCCATCAAATAACATATAGGTACAGAGCTCTGATCAAGTATAGAGACTACATCTCCTCAAAGAATAAAAAATAATGAATAAGTGAATCAATGAATAAAATAATCTCTAGAATCTGTGTTGCAAAATCTATAGTCTCTATCTCTACATGCTGCCCATACACTTTGCACCTGTCAAAATTTGAATCATGTCTCTTCATCTCTCGTATCTATCCTGTGCTCGCTCCATCTGATCTTTGAGGGGAGTCTAGGACTGAACCTCTACCTCGGGAGGATGTCTCATAGAAGCTGTTGTATCCCAGTGTATGCATATCCCCTGAGTGTGATGATGCTAGAATCTATGGCATGGATCTAACATATTTTGATACTCTCCATGTAGGAACTAGGATGGCCTAATGGTAAGCAACCATGTAGTAAGCGGCCTCTATCCTAGCATTAGTCACCTCTGTCACCTATGATCTCACCAAGTCTCGCTCTATCCGGTACCTGTCCCACATCCCACTGATGTATCTCCTCTCCCTCTCCTAGGCCTCCTATTCCATTTTCATTTTCTCTACCTGCCCCTCCAGCTGGGCTATCCTCTATGCTCCTACGTCCCGCTCACCCTGTAGGGCTTGCACTTGTGCCTCCGCTGCCTCTGTCCTCTCCAAAATTCCCCCATGGTCACCTCAACACACTTTTCTCTATCCCAAAGCTTATCTCTCTCCCTCCTAACCTCCTCTAATCCCCTTTATAGCTCCAACACCTACCTCCTCAAATCATCTCTCTCTATATGAGCCTCCTGTACCTGCAACAATACCTCATCTGCCAAGGCCCTGTAATCCCTGTATCCCTCCCTATATAGAGCCTATAATTTTTCCACCTCTATCTACAACCTATCCCTATCTACCTCAGACTCTATGAGTTGATGCTCTACTATCCTCAGTTGGGCTAGAGCTCCTGTGAGTAGCACATTAGGATCCTCGGGTGTCGGTGGTACATAGGACACTATCGATAATGGATGTATCTCTAGAGCATCCACCTCCATCACCTTCTCCTCTCCTCACTCCTCCTCCATCTTGACATCACCATCTCCTCCTCTCCTCTTTCACCGAGCTCTCCTCCTCCTCTATGGTCTTGCTAGCTCTCTCTTGTCATCGGATCTGAATCACAGGGCCCCTACAATTGGTTGCACTATCATGATCCACCTTGGTCTCCTCTCTGCTCACCATGCAGAGTACTGTACTATGGTACCTGTGTCTATTGAAACTACCCTCCATGGGTACTGTGTCATATGAACTCCCTCCCACATTTGATGATCAAACTCTACTATAATCTCCTCACCCCACAATGCTGCTAGCTCCCAGGTAATCCGACGAAATCTTTGAGGTACCACAAGAATATCCTATTGTATGCCGAACTACCTAGTGACCATGTATGGTATGTGCAACTCCACAATAAAGGGGTCTTGACCAATCAAATAGCAGATTTAAAAGAAGTAGCCCCTCCATCTCCTCTCATCATCCCTCCACCCTGCAAACTGCTGCCTCAGGTACAGTCTCCATGTGATATCCTCTACCCTCAAGCCATCCAACCTCCACCGCCAAGTCTCCAAATCACTCACATCCTAATGATGGAGTCTCCAGCCATACTCCATCCCCCACTAGTATGCCACTTGTAGTGTCTTATCTTGTGTCCCAATGATCAAGATATTCGGTCTCGCAACACTAATATGCTCCTAGGCCTATACTTGGAGTAGAGTCACACGTGTCACACTAAGGGCTCATCTATAATAGATGACATGCATGTCTCAATATAGCTAGGCTAGCACGCATGATCCCCATGTGAACTCTCCCTCCCGTCGCTCCACAATATGTCTGACAACCTCAATCACCTTGAGGCTGCATAAATGTCCACTCTTGTCTGGTAGAAAAATCCTACTAATCAAGTTATAGAGGTATAGTGGCAGAGCTAGAACCTCTAGTCCCAAGCACATGTCGAGATCTAACTCCTTCCCCTAGATGGGAAGCTCAACTAGTCCAAATATGGCCTATAGACTCCTATCCAATACTCAGTTGCGGGTCCAACTGATCAAGTTCCTTTAGATGGGAAACTGTAGAATCCTCCAGGCATCCTCTAGAGTCACTATCATCTCCCCTGTTGGGAGATGGAATGTCAATGTCTATGAGCTCCATCGCTACATCAGTGCTGTGAGTAGTCCTCGGTGTGCTCGAATGTTGGGATTCCCCAACATGTGTAGCAATCCTGCATGCATTAGTGATCCATGGTCGTGGGAATTCATCACCCTGACTATCACCTCCAGAACCATCGAGCACCTCTCGTGAGTCCTCAACATCTCAAAGTCCTGCATCTATATAGAACATTCTGTCAATTTTCTACCATTCCATTCTTTTTCTATCATTTTTCTCCCTGCCCTGGTTTGGAAAATTTTCCTTTGTGCAAGGAAATTTTTCCCATTTCCCTTCCCCATGTGAATTTTTAATTCACATTTAATCTCCCAATTCATTTTAAGGAATTTAAAATTCCTTCTCCAATCCCCATGAAGATTTTGAGGAATTTTTAATTCTTCACATGTCCTCTCAAGCACATGTGGACAAGGACCTCCTCTATGAGGAGATCTTGTCCCTTCCCAAGGTACAACCTAGTACCTCCATGTCACCTCCACATTATTCCCTTCTTTCCATCTCATCCGCCACATGTCAAAATGTGAGGGCTTGTGAGTTCTCAATTCACCCTAGCCCTTGATCTCATCCATCTTGACTCAATTTGGGCCCTCTATTTCTTTTGAGGAACTTCCCCTAAAAATGGTGGAATTGGTCCCATTTTCACTATCCACAATCAAGAACACTTAGTAATCAAGCATTCAAGCTATCACTTGTATCCACCATTGTTGTAGCCATCCTAGAGCTTTCATTTTTCATCCATTCAACTACCCACATCCACCTTTGCATTCATCTTCACCTTAGCATCATTTAGAGCATAATTTTGAGCTATTTTTCTACCAAGGAGCACACATATCAAGCAATCAAAGGGCCAACCAAGACCATCATCTAAATAAGGTAAAAAGTTTCAATCTCATTGTATTTTGTTTAGATTCAACTAGGCCTAATCTTGAGTGTTTGTATTGTACTTTTAATCTTTTCATGGTCTTAGTTCTTTCATTTTAGTAGATTAAACTCACTTGCACACACAAATAACAAAAAATGAAATCACAACACCATACACATGAGAACACCAGATCTACGCTGAAAAACTAATGAGGGAAAAACCACGGTGAAGATTAGCTCACAATATAAATAATAGCAAAATGAGTACAAAGGGGATCACTACAAGAATATGACACATTATCTAGAAGGCTCATAGCCAAGGCTCGCTACCACAAAAGGAATACAAGAAGATAGAAGAAGAATGTTACACAAAGAAAATACTTCTCAATGCAACAAGGAGTCCACCATAATTGATCACACACTTTTTGCAATCTCACATGAAAGATATCAGATTCCTTTAGCTCACTACCTTCAGGAACCCTAATATGAAGTTCACACTACTCTACTCAATTTCACATCACACACATAATTTACAACAATATCACATCTATCTTGATTCTTACTCTTTAACCTAACTCTTACATCAACACCATACATATTTATATCAAGTTCTACCTCAAAAAAATTCTCCAATGTTAGCCACTAGCTGTTATAGATTCAAATTTGAAATAGGTCAGCACCTAAACATTCCCGTGGTGAATAGGAACAAAAGGAAACCTACATAAATCATTAATTATGATCCAAATAGATCCCAACACACTTCAACATGCTTCCACAATCCTTGTATGTAGTGTTAAACACAAGGTCGGCCAACACCCGTGCAAAAAACCATAAACATTAAGTACACACTTCCTTAAACCAAGTCAAAAGTTTTGGACAACATAATTCACTTGAAATCAATCTAGAATAATCCACGAACCACCTAAGATTCATCAAACACTTCATCCAAGATTGTATCAACAAATAATTTAACTCATAACAATGAATAATTCTTAATTGCATACTAATAAATGAAGCTCTCACTGTATTGCACCAAATGAAGTAAAAAATTGAAGATAGAAATATAAAAGCATTATGAGCAACTTGTTAGGGTTAGAAAAGGTAGATATCTAACAATTAAATGTAGATTTAATTAATAAATAGAGAAACTAAAAACAAACAGAATAAATCATAACACAGATAATTTAACATGCTTTACCCAATCCGGGCTACATCTACCAAACCGCAGTCATCCAATACTTTTATTATCCAATGCAAAAACCTATTACAATCTTGTGAATAATTGTGTTTTTCATTATTCTATAACACCCATCTAAACCCCTTTTTATCAAGCTTAGAAGCTTCCAGATTTTGGGTTCTACAAAATTGGATTTTTCTTTTTTCATTGATTTTTCCCTTTTTCGGTGATGACGCGAAAAAGTAGGAGGAAAATTTTTCTCGGGGGTTGCCGCCCCTGAACCCCCGCTTGATGCCTGGCCCGGCCCCGGACCCCGGCAAGGATACATGTTGGGATGTACAGTATACCATGGGCTATACAGTATAGCATGATCAGTCACCACATACCAACAATATCCCACTTGGAGACTGATCAGGCTCCACACCAACACAGTCTCCCACTTGGAGACTGATCTTGGATGACACTGCTGCAATTACAACTCCCATTGTAAAATAAGTACCTTGGACCCTATTGCTCTATTATACTTAAATTCAACCTTGAAGGAAAAATGAAACTGAAGAGGAGCTCAACTTCTCCCTTGTCACTGCCTTTGTAAACATATCAGTTGGATTGACATTTGTATGTATCTTTTCCAGCTTGACCTGTCCATCCTCCAACACTGACTGAATGAAATGATATCTCAACTATATGTGTTTTGTTGTAGAATGCAAGGCAGAATTCTTTGCAGGATGTATAACACTCTGGCTGTCTGTAAACAAGTAATTTTCAGCTTGTTGTTTTCCCAACTCATCCATGAAAAGTTGTAGCCATATCATCTCCTTTTCCGCCTCTGTTGCAACAACATACTCTACCTCTGTGGTGGATAAAGCAACCACCTTTTGCAATTGAGAAATCCAACTCACTATTGTCCCACCAACTGTAAATACATAACTTGTGGTACTCCGCCTGGTATCTATATCCCCTGCCAAATCTGAGTCAACATAGCCTTTTAAATTAGTATTAGAGCCCCCAAAACATAAACATTTATTGGATGTACCTCTCAAGTACCTGAGAATTCATTTTACCGCATTCCAATGCTCAACTCCGGGATGACTCAAATACTTGCTAACAACTCCTACGACATGTGCAATATCTAGTCTCGTGCATACCATGGTGTACATTAAACTACCTACAGCTGAAGCATATGGTACCTTAGACATTTTTTCTTCCTCCTCTTGTATCTTTGGACACATATCCTTAGTCAATTTAACATGACTAGGCAAAGGTGTGCTGAAGGCTTTTGCATTCTCCATATGAAATCTCTGCAACACCTTTTCAACATAATTAGCCTGAGATAAAAACAATTGTCTTCTTTTCCTATCTCTACAAATTTTCATACCAAGGATTTTCTTTGCTTCCCCCAAATCCTTCATAGGAAAATATTTTGCTAACTGTTGTTTTAGCTCACTTATGTGATCCATGTTAGACCCTGCTACAAGCATGTCATCAACATATAAACATAAAATAATATAGCTGTCATTATCCAACCTCTTAAAATAAACACAATGGTCAGAATTACACCGGCTGTAGCCTTGCTCAACCATAAACTATCAAATTTCAAGTACCATTGCCAAGGTGCTTGCTTCAAGCCATATAAAATTTTCTTCAATCCGCACACTAGTTTCTCCTTACCTTTGACCTCAAATCCTTGTGGTTGGTTCATATATATTTCCTCTTCCAAATCACCATGGAGAAAGGTTGTTTTAACATGAAGCTGTTCTAAATGCAAATCTTTAGTAACCACAATACTTAAAAAAATACAAATATAAGTCATTTTAACAATTGGAGAAAAAATATCATCAAAATCAATACCCTTTTTCTGTACAAATCCCTTTACAACTAATCTGGCTTTAAATCTCTTCTTACCTCCATCCTCCTCTTTCAACCTATAAACCCATTTGTTTGGTAAAGCCTTTTTACCTACAAGCAACTTGCATAATTCCCAAGTCTGATTTTTCGGCAAGGAGTCCATTTCTTCTTCCATTCCATGCTCCTACTGAACCTTGGTATCCACCTGCATAGCTTCATCATAATATTTTGGTTCACCAGCATTAGTTAACAAAATAGTATACAAAGAGGGAGATAATCTTTTTGGAGGTCTACTTATCTTTGAAGATCGTCTAACAGGAGTTTGTGGTATTTTTTGTTGTTGTTGTTGCCCAGCATGAGGAACCACTGAAACATCATTGTTTGGAATATTATCCAACACTGCATTATCATTTTCTTTCTTCTCATGCTGCAGCAACAAATCTTTGTACAAAACTTTCTCATTGAATATGACATCCCTGCTTCTCACAATTTTCTGATTTTCAAAATCCCAAAGCCTATAACCAAATTCATCAATGCCATATCCAACAAATATACATTTCTTTTATTTTGCATCAAGCTTGGTTCTATTTTTAGAATATACATGTGCAAATGCTTCACAACTGAAGGTTTTGAGAAAATAATAACTCACCTTCTTACCTTTCCATGCTTCCTCTGGAATACCAAAACCCAAAGGATTAGAGGGACCTCTATTAATTAAATAAATAGTAGTGTTTACAGTCTCTGTCCACATTTTTAAAGGCAACCTAGCATGTAATCTCATAGTCTGTGCACGCTCCATTATTGTTCTGTTCATGCGCTCAACCACTCCATTTTCCTATGGAGTCATTGGAACCGTTTTCTGCCTACGAATACCATTAGAGGAACAATAATCTTCAAACTCTTTGCTGCAATACTCACCACCATTATTAGATTTGAGACATTTTATCTTTTTACCCGTCTCATTCTCAACCAAGCTTCTCCATTTTTTAAAAGTTTCAAATACATCAGATTTCTACCTAAGGAAATAAATCCATACCTTCATAGTTGCATTATCAATGAATGTAACACAATACAAAGAGCCATCAATAGAAGATACCTGAGCTGGTTCCCATACATTTGTATGCACAAGCTCCAATTTCTCATCTTTCTTTTGCTTCCCATCCTTGAGAAAACTTACTTTCTTTTGTTTTCCATACACACAACTTTCACAGAAATACATATTAACACATTTTAGACCTGGTAAAACATTATTTGAATGAAGTAATTTCATACCTTTTGCACTCATATTCCCAAGTCTATTATGCCACAGTGTTGATTCAGAGTCCACAACAATTGTATGATCTTCTACCTGCTAAACTGCAACAACTGTTCCTAAACATTGACCTTTTTCTGTAACAATTAAAGTAGAAGGAATAGTATGACCTGTACAAAGATATAAGGTACCTACTTTCACACCTTTTGCTACCACTAAGGCACCCTTTGTGACCTTCCAATTTTTATCACTAAATGTAACAACACAACCTTCATCATCTAGTTGCCCTACAGAAATTAAATTTCTGCTTAACTTTGGAACATGCCTTACCTCATGTAGTAGCCAATGATTCCCATTCTGCAACTTAATCTTGATTCTTCCCTTTCCAAAAATTTGATAGGGTTCATTATCTCCTAAATAAACCAGCCCAAAATCCCCTTGGACATAATCAAGAAAATAACTTCTATGGGGGGTAGCATGAAATGAAGCCCCTGAATCTAACACCCAAGAATCGTCAACATTATCAAGGGAAAGAATCAAAGCATTCTCATCATATTTATTACTTACCACATTTTCCTCTTTACTTCCTTTTTGTCTCCTTTATTTTTTCGAGACCAACAATCTTTCTTTAAATGGCCCGGCTTACCACAGTACCAGCAATCCCTCTTGTCTCTAGATTGGGACCTTCTGTCCTTTGATTTTTCTCATGACTTCCCACGATTTCTGAAATTGTTTCCTCTCTCCTTTGTTTTTCCCCTGCTTTCTACATTCAAAACACTGCCTGATGTGGATGTTCCACCTGAGCTTTTCCTACGAATTTCCTCGCTCAAAATAACACCAACAACATCATCAAATTTCAATGTATTCGAACCAGAAATAGAATTGCTAACAGCTATTACCAAGCTATTCCAACTTTCAGGCAAAGAGCACAGAATCAAAAGAGCCCTAACTTCTTCATCAAAGTTTACTTTTACAAAAGTTAATTGACTGGTGACCGTATTAAACTCATTTAAATGATCAGTAACTGACCCACCTTCTACTATTTTCATATTAAATAAACGCTTCATAAGAAATACCTTATTCGAAGCGGAAGGCTTTTCATACAACTTTGCCAGGGTTTCCATCAAATCTTGAGTTTTCTTTGCTGTTGTAATATTGAATGCCACCGATTGTGCCAGGCATAAACGAATACTACCAAGAGCCTTTCTATCCAAAATCTCCCAGTCCTCATCAGACATTGCTATGGGTTTCTTGTTTTTCCCTTCCAATGGCTGCCATAAATCCTTCTGATAGAGGTAGTCCTCCATTTGCATCTTCCATAACTGATAGTTCTTCCCATTAAAATTCTCAACCTTCTTACCCTCATCTGCCATTACTCCCACTCAACCGTGAGACCTTCCTACAGATGATAATCAAAACACAACCCGCTTTGATACCACTTGTTAGGGTTAGAAAAAGGAAAATATCTAACAATTAAATGTAGATTTAATTAATAAATAGAGAAACTAAAAACACACAAAATAAATCATAACACAGAGAATTTAATGTGGTTCACCCAATCTGGGCTACATCCACCAAACTGCAACCATCTAATAATTTTATTATCTAGTGCAAAAACCTATTACAATCTTGCGAATAATCACATTTTTTATTATTCTTTAACACCCATCTGAACCCCTTTTTATCAAGCTTAGAAGCTTCCAGATTTTGGGTTCTACAAAATCGGATTTTTCCTTTTTCGTTGATTTTTCCCTTTTTCGGTGATGACGCAAAAAAGTAGGAGGAAAATTTTTCTCGGGGGCTGCCGCCCTTGAACCCCCACTTTTCGGGGGCTGTCGCCCACAAACCCCCGCTTGGGGCTCGACCTGGCCTAGGACCCCGGCTAGGATACATGCCGGGATGTACAATATACAATGGGCTATACAATATAGCATGATCAGTCACCACATATCAACACAACTTCCCAAATATGCACAACTTGAAGACAAAAAATGAAGAAATGTGGAGAAAATGCATTTTTCCTAGACCATAGAAAACATAATTGAATAATTGATTCACACACTAGTGAAAATATCTTGCATTGTACAATGATCTAGAAAACCAAATGCTAAATATAGCAAGCTTTGTGAACCTTGAATAACCTGTAAGATCTGCATAGGCATAGCATCAACACATAAGAAACATAGAGCACAATATCAAAGCATACTATTAACAATTACACAACATAGTTTACTTTGTTTATTAAATTTTCTCAAAAGCACTTGGAAACCAAGTACCAGAGACATCATCTCAGCTCATTACTTCATTCCAACTCATCTTCAGACTTTACAAAAAAAGAATAGCTCCATGTACTCACAACACTCCTGAAGGTCTCAACTACAAATGCACAACCTATTTTCCTCTTTCCACAATTTTCTCAATATTGTTAATATCTTCATCCCATAGTTGACATCAATGACAACACTAGACAGTAGACTTACATCAATGACAAAACCATCATACTTGTAGAAATCTCCCCCTTTATCATTGATGACAACACAAGATGTGAAAAGCCACCAAAGACCACACAACAACTCTGAACACTGTCTCCCTTTTTTTTCAGATTAGATTGCCTATACAATATTCCTAAAACCTCTCCCCTTACAAGAGTCTCTTTCTCTTTGACAAAAAATTTCTCTTTTTCACATGATTCTCTCTCCCCCTTTGAAATCAATGGTAAAGGATAACATATTTTGCATTGTTCTCCCTCTTTGACATTGAACCAAAATTACCTACATTGAATACTCCCCCTTAGGAGTACACCCAATCAACTCGACATAATGAAAACACATGACACTACCTACTCCTCCTGAGAGGTAGCCACCAACATCAATCCAAAAAAGAGATATATCCATAGATTCACTAGACTAATGCATCTCCATATGCATCTAGTTCAAGAAAGGAGGGGAAATAACCCCAAACTTCTCTCGAAGATACTCAAACATATCCTTAGGAAGAGCCTTAGTAAATATATCAACAATATAATATTTTGTAGGAACATCTCAAGCTTCACATCATTCTCCATAACCTTCTCTCTCAAAAAGTGATACTTGATAGATATATGCTTTGTTCTTGAATGCATCACTGGATTCTTTGAAATATTTATTACACTTGTATTATCATAGAAGATAGATATAGGTTTATCACATACAAATCTGATATCCTTCAATGTTTTCCTCATCCATAATACCTATGTACAACATGATGCTGCTACAATATACTCAACCTCTGCAGTGGATAAAGAAATTGAATCCTATTTCTTACTTAGCCATGACACCAATAAATACATCCAAGAAAGAATGCACCACCACTTGTTCTTTTCTTGTCATCAACACAACCAACCCAATTTACATCTTTATAAGAATTCAATGTGAAATAAATATCCTTAGGATACTACAAACCAAAATCTAGTGTGCCTCTTAAAAATATGAATATTCTCTTCACTCCTACAACATGTGTTTCCTTAGGATCTTCTTGAAATCTAGCCACAATACAAATTGCATGCATGATTTTCGGTTTAGTAGCAGTCAAATATAGTAGTCCACCAATCATAGATCTATACTTGCTCTGATTATCCTTAGGTGAATCATCATCTTTTCTCAATTTACAGCTAGTCAGCATAGGATTACATACCAGTTTGGAGTCATCCATTCCAAACTTTTTCAACATATTTTTGACATACTTACACTGTGAAATGAAAATCCCTTTATCTGTTTGATTGATCTGTAGCCCAAGAAAGAAATTCATCTCCCCAAACATTGACATCTCAAATTCTTTATGCATTTCTTGAATAAATTACTTACACATAGCCTTGTTTCCACCAAATATAATATCATCCACATATACAACTACTATCAATATTTTGTCTTCCTCAATTTTAAAGTAAATATTACTATCTATGGATCCCTTATTGAATCCTTTATGTATCAAGTACTTGTCCAAGCTTGCATACCAAGCTATGAGATCTTGATTCAAACCATATAGTTCCTTCTTCAACTTACATACCATATCTGGTTGATCTGACAACTGAAAACCTTTTGTTTGTTCCATGTAAACCTCTTCTTCCAATTCTCCATTCAAAAAAGTAGACTTCAAATCCATCTGATAGACCTTAAAATATTTGTGTTACAAATGCCAAGAACATTCTGATAGCTTCCATTATAACCACAGGGGAAAAAGTATCCTCAAAATCTATACCTTCTACTTGTGAGTAACCCTTACACACAAGTATTTCCTTGTTTCTTACTACTTTTCCATTCTCATTTAACTTGTTCCTGAATACCCATTTGGTTCCAATTATGTTTTTGTTTTTCGGTCTTGGGACAAATTCCCAAGTTTGATTTTTCTCTATATGCACAAGTTCTTCTTCCATTTTGTTCATCCAATGCTCATCCTTACATGCTTCACTTATTGATTTAGGTTCAACTTTAGAAAGTAAACACAAATATACCTCAACTTCAATAGCTTTGCTTCTTGTCAATACACCTTTCCTTTTGTCTCCAATGATCTGATCTTCAAAATGATTCTTTTGCACATACTTAGGGGTTTTATGGGTCTTCTTTGAAGCTTATTCCTCTTCATTTTGTACTTCTCTTTCATCAAATATTTCTTCCACTTCTCTACAATTAGGTTCATCTGACACATATCCATCTAATGCAATAGAATTTTGCAAGTTTTCATCAACTTTAACATTTTCACTTTCAACTATCTTTCTCAACCTTTTGTTGTAACATCTATAAGATTTTCTTCTAATAGAATATCCAAGGAAGATACCTTCATCAGATCTTGCATCAAACTTTCCTAAGTTTTCTTCCTCTCTTTTGATGTAACATTTGCTTCCAAAAATTCTAAAGTACTTCACAATAGGAATCCTTCCATACCATAGCTCATAAGGAGTCTTTGTGCTATTAGCTTAGGCTTGAACTTTGTTAAGTATGTAAATAGTAGTATGAATAGCTTCTCTCCAGTAGACTTACAATAGATTTGATCTTTCATCATAGTCCTTGTAGCTTCTTGAATAGTTCTATTTTTCCTTTCAACAACTCCATTCTGCTAAGGATTTCTAGGGACAGACAAATGCCTCTTTATTCCATGAACACAAAACATGTTAAACTCATTGAATATGAATTCACGACCTCTATTATACCTTAAGCATTTTATTTTTAAATCCATTTCATTCTTAACCATAGCTTTAAATTCCTTGCATTTATCTAATGCATCAAATTTCTCTCTAAGAAAAGTAACCCATGCCATTCTACAATAATCATCAATAAAAAGCATAAATTACTTGTCACCTTGTAGAATTTTTACCCTTTGATGGACGACAAAGATCTATATGCACTAGTTCCAACAATACAGTAGCAGATTGTTCCTTTCCCTTAAAGCTACTCCTTGTTTTCTTTCCAAATTGACAACTCTCACAAGCAACATTGATAGGTTTTATGATTCTAGGAAAATATCTCATAGCACGAATCGAACTAATTCTTTCCAAATTATCAAAATTCATGTGACACATCCTTCGGTGCCATAACCAACTATCATTAATTTGTGACATAAAGCAATTACCATCAACACCCTTAAGCTAATAGATGTTTCCATCTATTCTCTTACCAGTAGCAATCATAGTTTTGAACCCTTTCTGGATCTCACATGCTTCATCCTTAAACACAAGATTATACACTTTTCTACACATTTTTTCGACACTCAATAGATTATGTCTTAATCCCTTAACATAGTAAACATTGTCAGTATTATGATTTCCATCAAAACTAATTGAACCTTTTCCAAAAATCTTAGCTCCTGAATTATCTCCAAATTTAACTAATCCTCCATCATACTTTTCAAGTTTAAAAAACTTACTTTTGTCTCCAGTCATATGATTAGAGCAACCACTATCAAAAACCTAGTAATTCTTATCCTCTTTGAAATGAAAATCAGATTCCAAAGTACCTTCAACCTTATTCTTCATCTCTGGAACACTTTCCCTCACACAACTTTCAGGGTTAGCAGAACCAGATTCTTCATTTGTAGCCAAAACTAGACATTCATTATCATGAAAATCTCCATAATAAGATTCATCATCAGAAATACCATCATCTTCTTTCACATAGTAAGCTTTCTTAATCATCTTTCCTTTGTTTTCCTTATTGTTATTGTTTAGAGCTCTTTTTGGACATCTAGAAGCATAATGACCTATCCCACCATAGCTAAAACATTTGAAAGTTAATTTACCTTTGTACTTACCAGTGCCCTTTTTCATCCTTCTCACAAAGTTAGCTACCAAATCATCAAGATCTTCATCACCTGAATCTTCAACCTTCTTTGATTTACCAACCTTGAAAGTAGTCTCCAATTTTGTACTTTTCTTCATTTTTCTCATTTCAATTGTAGTCAAAGTGCCAATCAACTAATCTCTGGAATAATTATCAAAATCAACTATTTCCTTAATAGCAGATACCTTTTCACTGTAGCAATCCTGAAGAGATATGGTAACTCTTTTCACCACTTTAGATTCTTTAACTATTGCACCAAGGTCTCTCATGTTACTTACCAATTCATCAACTCTCTGTATGTAGCCTTTAATTGTTTCATCTATAGACATATGCATCATTTGAAACTACACATTCAACTTCTACAACTTTGCTTGTTTGATCTTTAGATCTCCTTCGTAAATTCTTTCTAACTTATTCCAAACTTCTTTAGCAGTCTTCAAACTCATAACTTTAACTAATTTAGTATTTGAAATACTATTCACAATAATGTACCTTGCCTGAGCATTGATTTCATGCACCTTGATTTTTTCACTTGTACTCAAACCATTTAGAGGTGAAATGTATGTATTCTAATAAGCCTTCTCTAACTAATATCCCTGAGCACACAAATATCCTTCCATCTTTGTCTTCCAAAATGCATAATCTGAGTTATCGAATCTAGGATATTCCAAAAGAATCTTGTTTTCCATCCCGGATCTACCTTAAGTGGTTAAGATCTTCTTCAAGGAACCAAGTTTTGATACTAATTGTTGAAATGAACAAGAAAACTGAGAGGGGGGTGAATGAGTTGTAGCAAATTAAACCTTCAAAACCCTAAACAGTAAATAGATCCACAAGCATTCATTAAAACCTTATTTTGTTAAATTGATTAAACATGAAGTGTAGATAACATAAACTAAAATGACAACACCATACATATGAGAACATCAGATTTACATGGAAAACCCAATGAGGGAAAAACCATAGTGAGGATTATCTCACAATATAAGTAATAGGAAAACTAGTACAAAGGGGCTCACTGCCAAAATAGAACACATTTTCCAAAAGGCTCATAGCTAGGGCTCATTTCCATAGAAATAATACAAGAAGATAGAAGAAGAATTTTACACAAAGAAAAAAATTCTCAATGCAACAAGGAGTCCACCACAATTGCTTACACACAGTTTTCGTAGTCTCACATGAAAGATATCAGATGCCTTCAGCTCACTACCTTTAGGAACCCTAACATGAAGTTCACACTACTCTACTTAATTTTGTATCACACACATCACTTGCAACGATATTGCATCTAACTTATTCTTAATCTTTCAACCACCTCTTGCATCAACACCATACATATTTATATCAAGTTCTACCTCAAAAAAACTCTCCAATGTCTGCCACTAGTTGTTATCCATTCAAATTTGAAATAGGTCGGCACCTAAAAATTATCGTGGTGGATAGGAATGAAAGGTGACCTACATAAATCTTTAATTAGGATCCAAATAGATCCCAACACACTTCACTTCAACATGCTTCCAAATTCCTCGCATGTAGTATTAAACACAATGTCAACCAACACTCGTGCAAAAAACCATAGACATTAAGTACACACTTCCTTAAACCAAGCTGAAAGTTTCAAACAGCATAATTCACTTGAACTCAATCCAGAATAATCTACAAACCACTTAATATTCATCAAAAACTTCATCCAATCTTGCATCAACAAATAATTTAACTCATAACAATTGATAACCCTTAATTGCATAATGATAAATGAAGCTCTCACTATACTACACCAAATCAAGTAAAAACTTGAACATTGAAATATAAAAGAATTATAAGCAACTTCCAAAAATCTACACAACCTAAATCCAAACAGTGGAGAAATGTGGAGAAAATATATTTCTCCCAGACCACATAAAACATCACTGAACAACTGGTTCACACACTGGTGAAAATTTCTTGCACTATACAATGATCCAAAAACCCAAATTTTGAATATAGAAACCTTTTTCAACCTTGAATAACCTGTAAGATACAAAAAGGAATAGCATCAACATAGAAGGAATGCAGAGCACAATACTAGAGCATACTATGAACATTTGCACAACACAATTTACTTTGTTTATTAAATTTTCTCTAGAGCACTTGGAAACCAAGTACCAAAGAAATCATCTCAGCTCATTACTTCATTCCAACTCATCGTTAGACTCTACAACAAAAGAATAGCTCCATGTTCTCACAACACTTCCTCAAGGTCTTGAGATCAAATTGATCTTGAGAGGCTCCAAAATGAGTTTGTAGCGAAGGTTGCTGATTTGGAAAAAAGGCTAGGACTTACTCTAGATAGTGAAGAAGAGAAGCATGATGTGTTGGAAGTTGAAGGTTGCATCAAATGGTTTTCATTAATGTCAGTAGGTTGTCATTGATGTCAACATAGTTTTGGATGTATGAGTCATTTATAGGAGGTTATTTCTCATTGAAGATGACTGTTATATGTGATCCGGTTCCTACCATGAAGACAAGCTATGATTTAGATATTTGAAGATCTTGGCTGACTTATCATGTGCAATACTAATTATTCCCTATGTATGTTTTGGCTGACATAAGAAATGCATTAACCTTATACAGGGCTGACCTAATTGATAAGTAAGATATACATATATATGTGTGTGTCTCTCTAGAAAGAAAAGAAGAAGAGAGCGAGAAGGATTTAGAGACAAAAAAAGTGTGAAATAAGAAAGGAAGTGAAAGAGCGAATGCAGTAGATTAGTATAAGTGAAGCAGGAAAAGAAAATAAGTGTGTGATCAAAACATAATTATTGAGAGATTACTGATATACAATACTACCTTTATAGAGCTTCATCCAGAACTAAATTTAGCACAAGAAAGGTGTAATTCATCAGTTCACTTTTGTCAGTAAGCCATAACTTTTGTATTCTGGCAGTGAGCCACCTTTTCTATCTTTGGGTTGTAGCCCTGTGGACAGTGATTCCTTGTTGTAGGTAGTGAGCCTTATCTTAGGCAGTGATCCTTATCTCAAGTAGTGAGCCTTATTTCAAGCAGTGAGCCTTTTTGTAATCATTTTTTTTATTCTCTATAGTGTGAGTTAATCCTCATCATGGTTTTTCCCTCATTGGATTTTCCACTTAAATATGGTGTTACTATGTTCATGTGATAACTTTCAATTTTAGCATTATTGATTAATCAGTTATGCAATATTAGGAATCTACTCTAGTAAATGATTGAGGCATTTGATTTGGTGACAAATGATTCACCCCCCCTCTCAGTTGTCCTATTCAACAATTGGTATTAGAGCAAGATCCTTTGGAATAAGTTTAATAGCTTAAAGGAGATCTTGACAGGTTGAGTTAAATGATGAAGGGATCTGACTTAGATGAAAATTTGAGAACAAAGACTTTAGAGTTTGAGAATGAAAATCTGAAAGAAAATTTCAAACAAGTGGGTGAATGCATTTAGAAACTAAGAAATCAGATCCATAAATTTAAGTTGAAACATAAAGAATTTTACCAGGAACTAAAAGAAGTAAAGAGGAATGCTAAAAATATAAGGATGAAACTTGAAGCAAGCAAAAGAGTAGAAGAGAATATGAAATTATAAATTGAACAAAGCAAAGAAATTATCAATCAAAAGATAGAAAAATGTGATAAGCTTGAACAAGAAGTATTAACCCTTAAATCTAATATGGAAAAAGCAAGAAGTTTTGAAGAGAAATTTAAGATAAGTTCGGCGATGCTTGATGAATTAATTTCATCTTAGAATCCTATAAAGGATAAAGGTGGTCTAGGACTCGAAGAAGGAAAAAGTTCAAAGACTAATCCAAGTTTCAACAAAATGAATAGTCAAAGGAAATTTCAAGGCAATGCTTATCAAAGCAAGGATTGACAGATCAATACTAGACAAACTCCCATCCGACAGCCTAATGATCAAAGGTACCCATCTTTTAATGGATTTTGTTATGCAATAAATTTGGACATAAAGTAACAAAATGTAGAAGTATGATGAACCAAAATAGAATAAGTTAGAATGTTGGATTCTTTACTGAACAATGCCATGTTTGCAACAAGTTTGGACATAAATCTGCCAAATGTAGAAGTCAGATAATGATGAATAGGTTTAATACCACTAGAAGAATTCATTCCTTTCAAGGATACTGTTACATATGCAATATCTTTAGACACAAGGCTAATTAGTACAGGTCAAAGATGAATACAAACTCTCTTGATCAAAGATATGTTGTGTGCCACTCTTGTAACAAACTAGGAAATATCTCAAAATTTTGTAAGAGCAAAGTTGGGAAGAAACCGAATCCAGAAAGAAAGAACAAGCCTACAAATATGATAGATCTAGAAGAAGTGAGGAGAGAAACAAAAAAGATTCTGAGAGAGAAAGAAGAACCTGAGAATAAGGACAAATCAGATATAATCTTGTATTTGCCTCTGGTATAGATACCCCTTCTATGAATTGAACCTAGTAATGGATTCAAGGGGAGCAATCATAGAAAAATATATCAAGCCCTCGGTATATGAGGTGTCATGCAATGAAACAAGGATATGTGATGTGAATTTTCATTCTGAAGGAGATGAAGAAAATTTTGGTAGAAAATAAGCAATACAAAAGAATTACGAAGCCTTTTTGCTTACAGTGCATTTCATAATATGGCTGACAGCCTTGGAAAAAGAAGGAACTGACAGACTTAATTTCAAATGATGATGCCACAAGCAATAAATTATCCTTTATGATGAAATCCTAAAAGCGACAAGTAAATAAGGAAAGTTGAGTAGTCATTTATTTTTGAAGTGAATGAGCTAAGGAGTAATGAGCTAGGGTCATTGGCAAGCAAAAGTACGAAGAACAAGGTTGAAGCAATGGAGTCAAAGGAAATGATGGCATTAAATCCATGCAGTAACAAATTGTATAAATTAAGTGAGTTACAGATTGATGAATTTGATCATGAAAATATTCAAAATCTTGAGAATTCTCTTTCAGTTGAGCAAAAGCAAGCAATCAATAATTTACGGCACAAGGGTTTAGACATTTGAAGTGAATTTCCATAATTTTTGAGTGTGGACGTTGTTTGATTTATCTTAAGAAAAATTCAAGGTGGATAGATGATCTTTGAAAAACCCTATGAGATCACAAAGGAAGCAATTGCAACAATAACAAGATTATGCAATAATGGACCCATTCCAATCAAGAATTCAGTAAAGAAAAAAGAGGTCGAAGCCCTAATTGGGGTAACATGAGATCAAAGGGCACTTCTAATTCACACTATAATTGACCTAGTGATAAGGTATGTGGCATATGGAATTTCATATAAGATTTATTTTAGAAACAGGGAAGGCTCTACTTCAGTGATTGTCATTTATGTTGTGCATCAAATGGTTGAGAAAAAGGAGGATTTCGACTTGTGTGAGTTACCGAGGAATCAATTAATGGAAAATATAACTGTGACAAAGAATGACAATTACCCTTTTTTCTTTGGATCTCTGGTAATATGGTTGATGATGTATTTTATGAAATCATTACCATTGAAAGAGAATGTTGTGTGAAAGTTAGTTATACCAGTTGGGAAGCAAGTTTATTGATATCTGGAATGATGTATTTTGAAGTTAGTTATACCATTTGATGTTGTGCATCAAATTGTTGAAGAAAAGGAGGATTTTGACTAGTGTGAGTTACTGAGGAATCAATTAATGGAAAATATAATTGTGACAAAGAATGACAATTACCCTTTTTTCTTTGGATCTTTGGTAATATGCTTGATGATGCATTTTATGAAATCATTACCATTGAAAGAGAATGTGTGAAAGTCAGTTATACTAGTTGGGAAGCAAGTTTACTAATATCTAGAATGTCTAGTAGAAAAGGTAAAGATTTGTAAAGAATATTTTGAAATCAAAATAAATATATGGAGCTCTGGCATGATTTCTAGTCCGATTGGGATGTTTGAAGCAAGATTCTCCTACAAAAAGAGGAAGGAAAGAAGAATTATCTCAAGTTCTCCTCTGGAAATAAAAAGGAAGAAGTCAAAATAAAAATAAGAAGAGATTACAAAAGCAATCGATTTGGCATCAACTAATGATGAATAAGACTTTTCTAAAGAAAAGGTGTTGAAAATTCTTGAACAATCTGGTGGACTAAAGAGGATTGGAGTTGTATGGTTGTCTCAACCATCATATGAATAGGATGAGATTATAGACACCCTTGCTATTTACACAATTCATAATGATATTGATCTAAGTGAATTGACAAGTATTTTACCAGAAGTATTAATTGAGCAGATTGAAGACAGGTTGACTTAGCCACCTAGTGAAATAGTAGAAAAAGATGAAATTCAATTGGATATGGAAGAAAGATGCCAAAATGCACATAAGAAATTGACCGCGAGCATAAATGAACTAAAAACATGCATCAAGAGTGTAAACAATGTGTATAGGTATTTTCTCCAGTGGCCTACAACTATTGGAAATTACAGAGCAAAAATTGATACTATTGAACATGAACTGAATTCTATTGGAAAAACATATGATGTTCTTAATGACAAAGATGGAACACAAAAGAAAAGGATCGATTCCTTACAATATGATCTTGCAGTCATTATGGTACAGAGGGATGGTATAGTGAAGACCTTTTGGAAAGTTAAAGAGATAATTTAGTTAAGATTGGAACAACTTTCCGGTCTCTTGGTGGATGCTGAGAATAATGCACAAAACATTGTTATTCTAGATACTCTTCTAGAAACAATTGATTCAATATCAAAGAAAAATAATATTTGTCTAAACATCAGGTTGGTAGTAGTTTCCTGGAAGACATGTCTTCCGAAACTAAAAGAAAAATACAAGGAAATATTCAAAGGGAAGAAGGATTGAGGTAAACAACCATTTTTGATAACTTTTTGTAAAATCCTTTTGAAGTAAAATAGAAAATATTTTTCCATTGATGTCAAAGGGGGAGAGGAAGCATGTGAAAATAATGAAATCATTTCATCCCATCAAAATATTTACAAAGGTTGTTGTTGTTGGATTTTCACATCTTGTGTTTCCCTCAATGACAAAGGGGGAGATTGTTGGAAGTTGAAGGTTGCATCAAATGGTTGTCATTGATTTCAACACAGTACTAGATGTATGATTCATTTATAGGCATTTATTTCTTATCAAAGATGATCGTTATATATGGTCTGGTTCCTACCGTGAAGACAAGCTATGATTCAGATATTTGAAGATCTTGGCCAACTTAGCATGTGCAATACTAATTATTCCCTATATGTGTGTGTGTGTCTCTTTGAAAAGAAAAGAAGAAGAGAGCGAGAATGATTTAGAGACAAAAAAAATTGTGAAATAAGCAAGGAAGTGAAAGAGCGAATGCAACAAATCAGAATAAGTGAAGCAGGCAAAGAAAATAAGTGTGTGATCAGAACATAATTATTGAGCGATTACTGATATATAATACTACCTTTGTAGAGCTTCATTTGGAACTGAATTCAACGCAAGAAAGGTGTAATTCATTAGTTCACTTTTGGCAGTAAGCCATAACTTTTATATTCTAGTAGTGAGCCATCTTTTGTATTTTTGGGTTGTAGCCTTGTGGACAATGAGTCCTTATTGTAGGAAGTGAGCCTTATCTTAGGTAGTGAGCCTTATCTTAGATAGTGAGCCTTATTTTAGGCAGTGAGCCTTTTTGTAATCGGTTTTGATATTCTCTATAGTTTGAGTTAATCCTCACCGTGGTTTTTCCCTCATTAGATTTTACATGTAAATCTGGTGTTATTATGTTCATGTAATAACTTTTAGTTTTCACACTTATTGATTAATCAATTATGCAGTATTCATAATTTGTTCTGGTAAATGATTAAGGTGTTTGATTTGGTGGCAAATGATTCGCCCCCTTTCTCAGTTGTCCTATTCAACATGATGGAATGCCAACCCTAGGAGTAAATACTGTAGAAGAAGCATAACGAGAGGATGATCAACATGAGCATGGGACTGAAGAAGGAAATGTGCAGGATAATGTTCTTTTGGAAGTGGAAGAAATTGAAAAAGATAATGTTATTGATAAGAAGAATGCTGCAGTTGAAGATGCAATTGATAATGCTCCTCCAATAGGAGGTAACACCATTACAAAGGTGAAGACTACAAAGGAACAAAAGAATCATACTAATACATGACATATCTCACCTCCTTTGGTATCTAAGGCAAGTGTAGAGGATACTCAAGGCATCCTAGAGAAAAACATGCCTTCAGATAACAAGGATCAATCTATTGAGGAAGATAAAAAGGATGAAGATGAGCCTATGGATACAAAAAAGGATGATGAACAGAAGATTGTGGTTGCATCTAATATAGAGGAAAATAAGAATGAGGAGACACCAGTTAATACTAGTGACAAAGAAAAGGATTTGAAGGAAAGATAGTACAAATTCAGTTAGAGAGTCCTCCAGTTCCTTCAAAGATCCTTTGAATTTTTTTTTACATTTGAAGTTTTAACCTGTAGTGTCTTCCCAGTTGTTGCAACTTCCAATACAATGGGGGCAAGTGGACATGGAAAAAATATCTCCACTGCATAAACTTCAATTGGGTGATGCATTTCATGCTTCTACACAAAAATAAATTATAGAGACACATAAGAAAAGTGGAGAGTTGATCAATGAGTCGGTGAAGATGATTCAAGAAAGCATACTTAGTGCTAACATTGACAACTCTCTATCCGGTATGGAAAATATAAAGTTTTTACTTGATTCCTTCAAGGAACATTGTAGTGGATTAAAGGAGAAGTTGGAGAAGGAAATGGATAAAAATATGAATGAGAAAAGATTGTAGGATATAACGTAGAAGTGTGCTATTGCACACAACAAATTTAAAGACAATCTTAAAGGTGTATAGGAATGTGTTGCAAAATACAAAGTGTTATTTTAATTCTACATGAAATGGCCAAGCTCTACAAAGAGCATAAAAGATGAGATGGACTCTATTGAGTCCCAAATTGACAAAGCTTCTGGTGCTTATGATCTGACACAAGATTTGGATGGAAGCAAAAGGTTTGCCATTGAAAACCTACACGAGCAGTTCTTACAAATGCAATTTTAGAAGGAGAAAATTATAATGAAATTTGGTCATCTCAAGGATCTGGTGAACACTAAGTTCATATCTGTTTCCAATGCCCTATTGAGTACTGAAAATCCTTCAAAGCTAAAATTGGTACCCAACACTTTAGATGATGGTGAATAACTCTTGATGGAGTTGGAGACCTAAAGCAGAATGCTTGGCCTAGCCAAGAAGATTTGGGAGGAAGGAAAGCAAGAGTGGCAAGCTCACCTTGAGAAGATGCAAGAGTAAAATTCTTCCTTCGAGTGACTATATTTTTCTTTTTATACAATTTAGTTAATTGTTCAAACTTTAGTGTACATATGTGAATGGTATAATGAAATTTTCCAATGCAAG
>VDFB02193867.1:212258103-212287039 GCA_007258455.2 Sequoia sempervirens | reverse complement strand
TTCCAAATCCAAGAATGTATGAAAAATACAAGAAAACCTTCCTCTATTTTAGCAACCAAAAATCCAAGATATTTTCCATTTTTCCATCCCTTTTTAACAATAAGATTTTTAAAAAATATCTATATCCTCTCATTAATTTTCCAAGATATTTAATTTTTCAAAAAAATAAATATCTCCATTCATTTCCTCAACACTTAGTCAAAATTAAAAATATCTTTTTTTCAACCCCTATAGATATTTTCTCATGCATTTTCAAGATATTTAACTTTTTAATACTTTAAAACAAAATTTAAATTTCAAAATAAATTTAAATCATTTACTTTA
Source organism: Sequoia sempervirens (assembly GCA_007258455.2). Classification (NCBI taxonomy): domain Eukaryota; kingdom Viridiplantae; phylum Streptophyta; class Pinopsida; order Cupressales; family Cupressaceae; genus Sequoia; species Sequoia sempervirens. The sequence goes on along the minus strand of VDFB02193867.1, from coordinate 212,286,715 downwards.
TGCACTTTACAAATACACTTAAACTATTCACTTAATAGATTTAATAGATTAATTTATTTACTCAACAACTAAATTTATTTAATTAAATTATTTACTTAATAAATAAATTTAATTACAAAGATTAAATTACTTTACCAAATAAATTAAATTTAGTTAATTAAATTAAATTAAAAACTTTTAACAACTTTACTTTAAAATAAATAAATAACATTTAAAACATACAATCACTAATTTTCACATATACTTCCCACCAATAATAAATTATCAAAACATCAAGAACGACATGACTCAACAACCAACAAGACACAAATTGACGACACACTATGACACGGTTGTGGTTTGAGAAGGGAACCCCATTACTATCTCCCAATCTACAAAACCGTTGGGATATGGACACACTCAAACCTCAGGAAACCAAGTGGAAACTATGTCCTATACTTGCAATCTATAATCAAGACGGATGTCAACATGCATAAAATCTTAATATTAATCGAAGAGAAATCATATAATCATAGAGTGCTCACATGCAGTGGTAATCCCTATCCCTTCACCAATACGTCACATCAAGATCGAATTTAAAAGTAAAGCATCATTAATCAACAAATAAGCATATATCATTACAATAAATCATGTCAAAAGCATAACATAAAACTTAACATCCATATAGTGCATCATCTCATCACAAAGATAACATCCATATCGCTTCTAAAGCCGATCATAAGACAATAACAAATATAAAGGTCTCATAATAAAGGTATTGTCTAACACATATACAAATCTAAACACATAATAGTAACGACTGGAGGGGCACTACACACGCAGCCAAATCGGGGTGTGGTAAGGAATCAACATCTTGCTCCAAATTGCACAATTTTTTCTCTCACAAATTTTCAAAAACTCAATAGCACAAATGAGTTTGAAAATGACCTTTTTGACCTTTTATAGGTTATTTAAGATGGGATTTTTGTGGGATTAATTTTTTTTTTTTCAAGGGAGATTAATTCAAACTCATCACAGGGGAAATTTCTACAATCTTTATCGGAGATAAATTATTTCAACATTGAATCTTCATCGAATCATCATAGAATCATCAAAAAATCATAAAAATTGAAAAAAAATTCCAAAAAATTCATAAAAAATCAAAAAATTCATCAATTTATCTCCCGAGGGGGCATATATTCATCATCATCTGAAAATCAACGTCTGGGGCATACTAATTTTTTTTGTTCGATACTAGCAGCAACAACAAAATTTTCTTACAAGCAATGCATAAACACATCAATTCAAAGAGGGGAAAAATGTATACACCTAAAAATGGTTTGGAGAATATAATTAATTAAATAGGAATTATTTGATTAATTAACCTTAAATTCATCTACTATTAAATAAATAGAAATATTTATTTATAGTTCATTCTTCTAAATTCTTCAATTTTAAATTATCCTATCTTAATTAAATAAGCAACTTCAATAGTTGGTATTATTTAATTATCTAATCATGCTTCCTCTTAATTAAATAAAGATATCCTAAAGTTTTTATTTAATTATCATATCCCTTTTTATTAAATAAAGAAAATGTCAAGAGATTTGTTTCATTTAATTAAATATCTTCTTTTTGTTAAATTTGAATAAATCAATTTATTCAAATAAAGGAAAATTTTCCTCTATTCACTCACCAATAAAATTAGATATGAAACATCTAATTAATTCAACTGGCATTCACGGGAAAGCCTTGGAGACAAACTTGTAGGCAATCCTCTTCAATCTCTTCCTCTGATTCTTCCTATCATCTAGCCTGATGTTTTCATGGGGAGAAACCATTCCCATAATCAACTCAAGGTTCTCCATCTCTCACCATTCAATCCTCTAGATTAAATCCAAGCCTTTGTTGTGCTGCCCATCACAAATTGCTGCTGTAAATCTATATATACCTGAAAAAGGAAATGGATCCCCATCTTTGTGCAAACTTACTTTGTAGGAATAGCAATCAAGCAATTGAGCAATTAAGCATTTAGCAATAGCAACATTATCAATAGAAATAAATCATAGCATCAATAGAATCATAATCATGGCTGCATCTTAGTTTTACTGTAGCTTCTTTTATCGGATTTCATGTCAGCATAGATTATAGTAGCTTCCTTTTTAATCTAGAAATCATCATACAAGATTAGATTATTGCATTTAAGCAACATCTCATTCTCTAGATTGGCATTTTAACAGTCATAATGCTTACCAAATCTAAGAGCCCCATGACTTAATAAATCTTTAGAGATAGAGAACAATATGATGCTTTCAGTAGATTTGTGCTTTTAAATTAGTTTAATTGCTTTTAAATCTTTGATATAATGTCTTATTAAGAAGTCTTTTTCAATTACTTATTCCACACTTAGATATATTGGCATGAATGGGAAAAATCCTAGCTCTATGGTAATGAAGGAAAACCAATGAGGATGACTCATAACAAAATTTATACTCCTAGATACCCAACTTGGAGTACAAATTAATCGTGTTTGGAAACACCTTATCAATATTAATAAAAACATAAAATCCAGTTAAAAATGAATCTCATAGATTTTGTAACATTATCAATAGCTAAAATGAACCAATGACATTAACAATACCTCTTCTGTTCTCTTTGTCCAAATATTCTAAAGGGACCCCTTAGAGTCTTACCTAAATATAGATTCAATTTGATTTTTCCTTGGTAGCATTAAACCTAATAGACCATATTTTCAATGAAAGGAATAATTTTCCAAAGAATAAAGACCCTCCTTGCAATATACATGTGTTCTCCCAACTATGAACAACATCAATATTTGGATAAGTTCTTGAGAACCTCCCTATGAGGGAATTATCCACATAAGCAGAAGCTTTATCAACAATGGCATAAGGAGCCCTCAACAAAATGTAAGAGCCGTTAAAGGAAAGGATGCTTCACCCTAGTAATGAGCATGAACTGAATTAATAGAAAGAACCTTAGCTAGCATGGAAGAACCATTGAATATTAGTTCAATAGAAGGAACCCCAAACAATGCATCAAACATAGGCTTGAAAAAATCCTCCTCCAAGGCCACTTCAAGATCAAAACATTACAATAAAGAAAGGACTAGAGGGGGACTTGAGGACCCATTAGCATCAAAAGAATGGGGTACATCAACCAAGGTGTAACCCTCCCCAAAACCAATATGTGAGATCCCATTGCATAGTGGTAGGTCAACCCGTTAGACCCTATTGTGGCCCTATCAAGGTACTTGCACACACAATTACCTCATTTATACATTCACCAAATACTTCCTTGGTAGGATCCTTAACTAGAAAAACAATAGAGTTAAATGCCTAGGAAAGAAATTTGTTTTGTAGGCCCAAATCAAGACAACCATTTGAAACCTCTTTGAGATCCATGGAAACACGATAAGTAGCCACAAAGGAAGTAAGATAAAGATCCTTCAATTTGGCCTTAAATAAAAATATCTAGTATAATTTCATCCCTTTCCACACCCCAGTAATCCTCCCAACCTTTGTTATCTTGATTGTATTCATCATCTTTAGCATGTCCATCTTACGATATGCTAAAAAATGTGAATGCAACAATTATATGTCCTACTAATGCAAAAGAAAGACATTATCAACATTTACAATTTTTTTACAATATATTTTATCTTTTCAATTACTTGAATATTTAGGTTAGCTCATATATTTTTGAATATATTTAAAATATTGATCTCTTTAACTAATTTATATTCTTTGACTAAGTATTGGACCTTTCTCATTGTATTAATCATGATATGAAAATACCTAAAAAAACTCATCTTTAATTTTATAGCTAAAACGAAATTTAACCAATTTATTACTAATATAATTTTTTCATTGTTATTGATTCCTTTCAAGATAAGATCTAATGACCTCCACTACAAAAGGTTCCTTGTCCATGAAGATGTAATTGACTCCTTACTTCATTTCTAGCCATACTATCGAAATTTAATTTCATCGCTACTCTTTTTTAAATTAGAGTCAACAATATCCCCGACAAAACGTTCCTTATCATCCATTAAAATATAATTTTATTTTTAAATTATCTCTAGAATTGTCATAAAAATTCAATTCATAGAAACCAAACAAATAAAAATTCACCTCACTCGACTAGGACTCCTTAACATACACAATTGACTCTTTAAATTATCCTTAAACAAAATTCAAACTTATAAAAACCAAAAAAATGGACCACTTCATTCATTCTTTCTTGCCTCTTTGAACACTTAATCTCTTACCCAATAATGAACTCTTTAAGCTCTCCTAAACATGCCACCGAAATTTTAACTTGAAAAAATCAAACAAATAGGGTAACAATTCTACATGAAATTCCCTTATGGAAATTTTCCAAGTTGAAAACTTGCACAGTTCAAGTAGATAAACCACTCTTCTCAAATATACCTATCTCTCTATGTCATGCTTATGAAATGTTGACGAAGGACTTTGTGTTGTAAACCTAGCAAAATAAGACATATGATTGTTGTTGTACCACCCGTGAGCCATGTTGGATCCACATGCTTTTCTAGATGGAATGAGACTATTGGACACCACATCATATGTATGTGGAATATAAGACAAAATAGCCGTTGTTGTTTGGAATATCCTCACTATAAGAAAAAGTCCAAAATTTGTTGTCATTCATGATGTTATCAGTCTCTCTATACAAGATAGAAATACTATATATCATTTATAATACTTTATGAATATTAAAAAATATAGTACACTATTCAAACCTACTCCATTTGTTGAAAAAAAAAAATGGTACTTTCTTGACCATCAAAAGATTTTGGGATTTGCTTTCTCCATGTGAAAACCCAAAACCTCATTAAAAAAGTCTACCATATTAAAATGAAATAATATAAAATTAATGAGAATTCACATTTAAAAAATCTTATGCAATGCAAGTGGGTGAAAAATAATCTCTCTCCATTATCAATTTGAGGAAATAAATAATTTATAAGATAATAAAGCAATTACATTATTATTTGAAGAAAATAGAAAAAGTATTATTTTCTAAAAAAATATTTCATTGAGAATGGTAGTGGGGGAGAAAGATCAATATAATTGTAAAAGAAAAATGATTTAGAGTTGACATTTATTTTTTTAAATATAAAGATTTTTTTAATAATATATATTAGTAGTTATAAATAAAATTATTAAATAGATATGTCAATAGTGGCATGGTGTGATGGTTAAGTTGTGTTGTTATTCTTCCCATCGAGGTTCAAATTCCATCAAAGTGTAAATCTCATTGAAGTGTAATTGTTGTGACTTTATATTGGAGATGAGGCCCCTTGTTTGTGACCTCATCAATTAATAAAAACAAATATATATATATATAATATTTACTATTTTTTAAAAGTAAAAACAAAATAAAATAATTACTAAAATAATGAATGATAGTTTTTCCAAAAATAAACTTAGAAGTTAGATACAAAAGTAAAACAAGTGTGTTATCCAAGAAAACTCTACAAACAAAAATACAACAAATAAAGAAGATACAAATACATATATTTAAAAAAAATAAAAAAATTGTGTCCATGTATATGTTAATAAAAAAATTCTAAAGCAAAATTAAACAAATGCAACGTAGAGGCCAATACTTGCTTTTTTTGTATTGTAATAGAAGTATCGAGTCACATAGTTATTATGACATTGCTATTAGGATTCAACTGTGTAGTTTTTCAAGTTAAACTCATTGACCCATGTTTCATGAGTAGTGGTTCACTAGAACCCATCTCTCATGATAATCCATGGTCCACTTAGCACTCATTGCATCTAGGTGATGATCACAAAGGTAAAGCATTGAGACTTCCTGAGAGGTCACCCATCCCAGTACTACTCCAATTCAAGCACACTTAACCATGGAGTACATAGGTCAATGAGTTTGACTCAAAAAGCTACATAGTTTAATCCTAATAGCAATATCATTTATCTTTGGGGGCCTAACACTTAGGGGTTGGCTATGAAATGGGCAATGGTTCTAAAGGGGTGTGATTACTAAGTCAAAAAAAGTTTATTTTTTTTGTGATGCATAAAAGGGATTTACAAACATTAAATCAATTCATTATGGATAATTGGATAAGAATAAGGTTAGATATTGAAATGGAATTTGAACAAAATAAGAAACTCCCACTCATTTATAGAGAGAAAGAGAAAGAGAGGAGGTTGAAAGAGAGACAATAATGTGAGGAAATATATTAGAAAAGGATAGAGAAAATGTAGAAGGCATAGAAGGAGCATGATAGGAGGGATATGATAGAATACCCAAGGATTTTTGAGTAATACATATTTTCAAATGACATGGATTTAATTTAAACTAATAGAAAAAGGTCAATTCACCTAGTAATAATAGTAAAAGAAAAATTGATAGTAATGGAATAGTTAAGGGAATATGAGGCATCAATGAGTGTGGAGAGGTTTAAAACATGGTGAAGAGAAAATATAATATTAGTTGAAATAGAAAGGATTGTAAGTAGAGATCTTAGCCAAAGGTGAAGATTCTAACTCTAGAATAGGTTGTAGATGAATATATTAATATGTTCTATCCAAAGATGAAAATAGTAGAAGGGTTCAAAGATTTTCTAATACTATTTTCTCATCTAAAGATCTAAATCTCAACATAGGTCATCCAATACCAAAATTAGTATAAATTTTTACTTAATAAAGAGGAAGACAATCAAGATATTGGACTTATAGGAAAATACTAAAGAGAGAGTTGAGGAAATCAGTAGTGAAGTATATTGAAGTAGTAATCATAGTAATAAAAATGACATATCAATAACTATTGAAGATATATTAAAATAGAAAATTGAATTTTGAAGATGATAGAATATAAGTATAGTGTATGCATGGTACCAAAAATACCCACTATAAAATAAAGAAGGAAGATAAAGATCTAGAGTAGGAAGGAGATAGCATAAGGAATCTAGAGATGCAAATAGAAGAATGAGAGAGGCGATTGATAGAGAAAAATAAAGATAGAAATAATACTTCTACCAAACCTACATATTAGAGAGGAGATTAACAAGGAGATTATACTTGTTAATCTAGAAAATTAACAAAATATTTGGGAGATGAAATCATAAAGATAATGGAGGTTTTAAAAAATTATGAGCATTATTTCCCAGGGAGTAAAAAAAAGGCTCAAATAATTAAAATAAAATTGAAAGAGGATGTAAAGCCTTAGACAACAATACCATACAAATTAAGTCCAAATATGAAAGGAAAGTTTAACGAAGAACTAGATAAGATGATAGTAGGAAGTATCATGATGGATATAAAGTGGATTAGTATTTACTTTGATTTTAGAGAGATTAATGATCCATGTGTGCAACATCCATTCCAAATATTGTTTATAAAATCAGAATTGGAGATAGTAGCTTCAAGAGAGCTCTATTAATTTACTAATAAAATTTTATTAAAAAAAGATTAGCCAAAAACCATATTTATGATAGAATGGGGTTGTTTTATGTATACAATGATGTCATTTGAAATAAAAATATATAGGTGCAATGTTTAGTATTTAGGGAATTTATACATGATTTGTTAGAAATTTACATAGATGATTGGATATTTTATGTGTTGATGAAAAACCATGAATAAATATTCTGGTTAAAGTTTAAAAGATGTTAAATATTGAGAATTACTTAGAAATTAGAAAAAAAACACATTTTCTATATATATATATATATATTTTAAGGATATATTATATGTAAAGAAGGAATGATGGTAGATGATTTGAAGTCAATATAAATCTTAAATATGATCCATAGGATTTTCATATAATAAAAATATTATAAGATATACTAGTTACCATAGGATATTTATTTAAAAATATATAGTGATTTTTGGGCCCATAGAAGTGTTTCGAAAGAAAAATAATAAGAAATTTGAGTGTAACACATAATGTTACCAATATCTCATATAAGGAGAACTAGGGTTTCTTTATCCCTCAAAGAAGACCTATATAGTCTACAATACCATCTTCTAGAGCTCAATCTACTCCTCCTTTCAGTAGGTTTCCTTAGCCTAGAACACCTGCTATCTAACTTAACAAAGATTTATTTCATATTACTCCAATGGCTCTCCCAAGGTAGCAAGTATTTGTCACTTTCAATGGTGGTCGTCCTCTCATACTTATCTAAAGAGATGACATAATTGTTGTAAGTATGTTGCAAGTTTTTTCATTAATGTCAATAATATGGAGTTTGTTGATGATGTTGTCTTTATTATCAACAAAGTGGCAGTGTGTGGATGGTTGCATATGCTACAATCAAGAAGTTAAATATAATATATTAGGTTGGATGTCATGAGTTGCTATAGCATTTTTTGTTTCATGTTGCTCATGAATAAGTAAACAATTATGTGAATGTTGTATTCACTGTCTATTGATGTAATTTGTATAAAATAATCTCTTACAATCAATGGCTCAAAAAAGTGCTTCGAAAATCTTTAAAGAATGTTCTGAATTCCTCTACATTTGAAGATATGGTCCTATGGTTTGAAGTATAGACAAAGTCAAGTGTGAAGCATATGTGCTCCCATTTTCAAATTGTAAAAGTCACTGCATAAGTTTCTTGAGTAAGTAGAGTGAAGATTGTGTTGTTGCAACCTTGGAAGGTTCAGAGAAATGCTTTGCATTTCTTTACAGTTACTATTGTGATCTTGTAGTTTGGAGGATGATTTTTACATGTCTACTTGTTATCTCATTTTTAGTTTCAGGTATTTAAGTATACTGTAAGTCAAGTTGTCAAAGTTATATCTCAATACTATGTTGTTTGGGTTTGCAATAGATAATGGTTCTATTTGTTTGCTTGTGCCAACATAATGTTGCATGAAGTTGTGAAAGAAGGGCATGTAAATATTCTTGAATATCATTTGTTGCTTGTGATATAATTTATATGATGCTATCTTGTCTCTCTGGTACCACTTGTGATTTGGAGTTAATATTTTGAGGATTGAGTGTTTATTGGGATAACTTAGTACTTTAAGTTGTTTGCACCAAATCTTTGTGGTGTACACCAGCATGGAAATGCATGTAGAGTTAAATTAGGTCCTACTTATCTCTTGGATTTGATTGCATTAAATATCCCTTTCTTGTAGATACTTTGGAGCCAACTCAATATGGCCATTGCACATTTCAAGTTTAGACATTTTAGTATGGCTGACAAGGAGAAACCTTTTATTACTTGCTTAAAGTATAAATGAGAGATCAAGTGTGTGATCAAAGTGTACAAGGGATCAATGTGTGATTAATGTAATTTTCTGAAAGCAGTGCACTAAAGGTAGAGGAATGAGTGTGAATTTATAGAGATTATTTGATGTATGCTAGAGGCAGTGAGCCAAAATCAGAAAAGCATAAGTAAAGTGCAAAAGTTAGTGAGTCGACCAAAGTGTGTGAGTGTTGGAGGAATTGAGTCAAAGTTATAAGTGCAAGTGTGAATGTTGGATGCAGTGAGCCAAAAGAAAAGGAGTATAAGTGTTGAAGGAAGTGAGCCAGAGGCAATAGAGGTGTTGCAAAGGAAATTTCTTCTCTGATTCATAAAAGTGTTGTATTATGAGGTTACAACCTCATTCTACAAGTGTTCAATAGGGAGTTGTAACTATTGTAACTATTGTAACTATTGTTTCATTTTTTGAGACTGGATTTGGATAGTAGCTCCAAGCAACTTTCTCATTGTGGTTTTTCCCTTGTTGGGTTTTCCACATAAATTTGGTGTTGTGATTGTGTGTTCTTGTTTTGAATGCTTTATCTAGTTACAAGTTTCCATTGTTAAGTTTTGAATTGAATTCATTGAGGGATAAACTAATTCACCTCCCCCCTTTAGTATATCTATGTGTTCTAACAATTGGTATCAAAGCTAAGTTCATTGGTGCAACCTAATAGCTGAATATAGATCTTGGTTTAGAACACATGGCTTAAAAATAGTCCTCTTCTAAGGCACTGTAGTTTGATGGAAACAACTATGGATTTTAGAGTGTGAGGATGGATGCCTATCTCACATCGCTTGGGTATGATGTTTGGAGAGTGGCCAAGGATGATTATGTTAAACTTGCTCATCCTATCACTGATCCAAATGCAAAAAGGGATCATGAGAACAATGATAAAGAAAATAATGCTATCTTGAGTGGATTAGCAAATTTTGAATTTGTTAAGGTAGTGCAATGCTATAAGCCAATTTTTATTTGTTGTCAAGAATAGAACCAATTTTTTTTTTTGATGCTAGCAAAGATGAAAGATGGATACAAGAAATGGAGAAAGAGCTAAATCAGATTGAGAAGAATTAGACTTGGGAATTGGTTCCAAGCCTTGTAGACAAGAATGCAATAGGAACAAAATGGGTATTCAAAAATAAACTAAATGAAGATGGAGAGGTTGTGATAAATAAAGCAAGATTGGTATGCAAAGGATATTCACAAGTGGAACAAATTGAATTTGATGAAACATTTGCTTCGGTGGCAAGAATGGAGGTCATCATAATTTTTCTTGAATTTTTTTTTCAAAAGAACTTCAAAGTTTATCAAATGGATGTGAAATCTGCTTTCTTGAATGGTGAATTAGAAGAAGTGTACATAGAACAACATGATGGATTTCAGCTATCAACAGACCTAGAATTGGTATGTAGACTTAAGAAGGCACTATATAGTCTCAAACAATCCCCTAGGGCTTGGTATACAAGGTTGGACAAGTACCTTTTTTAGCCAGGCTTTGAGAAAGGTACTATAGACAATAATTTGTACATAAAAATAGAGGATGAAAAGATTCTAATTGTTGTTGTGTATGTTGATGATATAATCTTTGGTGGTAATGATGAAATGTGTAAGAGGTTTTCTGAATAAATATAGAAAAAAATTGAAATTTCTATGTTAGGTGAGTTATCATTATTTCTTGGACTTCAAATTGCATAGTCAAATAATGGTATCTTTATCTCTCAAGAAAAGTATGTCAAGGAAATGTTAAAGAAGTTTGGTATGGAAGATTGTAAATGAGTGAGTACTCCAATGGTAATTTTTTTCCATTTGAGTAAGGATGATGTGTCACGTAGGGCTAATCAAACTATGTATAGGTCTATGATTGGGGAACTATTGCACTTAACAACATCAAGGCCTGATATTATGCAAGTTGTTTGCTTGGTTGCAAGGTTTCAAGCTGACCCAAAAGAAACTCTTGTATAGGCTATGAAAATAATTTTTAGATATTTGAAGAGCGCTTTGGACTATGGATTGTGGTATCAAAAGGGTAATGACTTTTATTTGAATGCATATATTGATGCTAATTAGGTTAGTAGTGTTGATGAAAGAAGAAGTACAAGCGGTGGATCTTTCTTTCTGGGAGACAAATGGGTCTCTTGGTTTAGTAAGAAGCTAGACTTAATGTCCTTATCAACAATAAAATCAGAGTATACTATTGTAGCATCTTTTTGCACCCAATTGTTGTGGATGAATCAAACTTTGAAGTACATCAAGGTGATGTATGATGAGCCCATTCCAATTTTGTGTGATAATACAAGCACCATGAAAATTTCAAAGAATCATGTGATGCATTCTAGAACCATTCATGTATCTATTAGATATCACTTCTTAAGATATCAAGTTGTGGTTCAAGAATTAAGATATGAGTATGTACCCACAAAGGAACAACTTGCAGACATCTTCACAAAAGGAACTTTCAAAGGATACATTTGAGTATCTCAAATAGAAGCTAGGGGTTGTTGCCTCTCCTTCTAACTAGATGCATAGTTGGTGCATTTGTCCAAGGTGAGAAATTCAAGACACATTTTTGTCCCTAGATAGATGAAGGCTACCTCTCAGGGGGAGCAAGTAGAAGAATGTTGAGGTTTATGTAGATAGAGGGAGCTTGTATGCTCTGACAAGCTTAGTTGAAGTCCTCTAGCCATTTTTCCTTGATGTCAAAGGGGGAGAGATCAAGTAAGGGGGAGATATTTCATATCCAGTCAGTGTTTCCATCAATGCCAAAGGGGGATATTGTTGCAAGTATGTTGTAGGTGTTCTCATTGATGTCAAAAATATGTAGTTTGTTGATGATGTCCATATTATTAGCAAAGTGGCAATGTGTGGATGGTTTCATATACTGCAATTAGGAAGTTAAGTATAATATATGAGGTTGGATGGCATGAGTTGCTATAGAATTTTTTGTTTCTTGTAGCTCATGAATAAGTAAATGATTATGTGAATTTTGTATTCTCTTTTTTTGATGTAATTTTTATAAAATAATCTCTTATAGTTAGTAGCTCAGGAAAGTTATCTAAAAAGATCCAGAGAATGCTTCACATTCCTCTATATTTGAAGATATGGTCCTACATTTTTAAGGATAGAAAAACTCAAGTGTGAAGCATATGTGTTCCTATTTTTAGATCATAGAAGTCATTGTAGGAAGAATGAAGACTATGTTGTTGTAGTCTTGGAAGGTTTAAAGAAATGCTTTGCATTTCTTTACAGTTGCTATTGTGGTCTTTCAATTTGGAGGATTATTTTTACATTTCTATCTATTATCTCACTTCGAGTTTTAGGTGTTAAAGTGTATCATAAGTTGAGTTGTCAAAGTTATATCTCAAGACTGTGTTTTCTGAGTTTGCAATAGATACTGGTTATGCGTCTATTTTCTTGTGTCGATATAATGTTGCATGAAGTTGTGAAAGAAGGGCATGGAAACATTCTTGAATATAATTTGTTTCTTGTGATATAATCCATATGATGCTATCTTGTCTCTCTAGTATTGCTTGTGATCTAGACTTAATATTTTTAGCGTTAAGTGTTAATTAGGCCGACTTAGTACTTTAAGTTGTTTGCACCAAATATTTATGGTGTGTGCTATCATGAGAATGCATGTAGAGTTAAATTAGGTCATACTTATCTCTTGGCTTAGACCGCATTAAATTTCCCTTTCTTGTGGATGTTTTAGATCTAACTCAATATGGCCATTTCACATTTCAAGTTTATACATTTCAATATGGCTAACAAGGAGAAACTTTTTATTAATTGTGGAAGGTATAAATGAGAGATCAAGTGTGTGATCAAAGTGTACAAGGGTTCAATGTGTGATCAATGTAATTTTTTGAAAGTAGTGTGTTGAAGGAAGATGAATTCATGTGAATTTGTTGAGAAGAATTTGATGTATGCTAGATGTAGTGAGTTGAAAGCATAAAAGAATAAGTTTGGAAGGCAATGAGCTGACCAATGTTTGTAAGTGGGTGTTGGAGGCAGTGAGATGAAGGAATAAGTGAAAGTGTGAATGCTATAGGAAGTGAGACAAAAGAAAATGAGTATAAGTGCTAAAGGTAGTGAGATGGAGGCAAGAGAGGTGTTAGAGAGGCAATTGCTTGTCTGATTCATCAAAGTGTTATATTTTGACATTGCAACCTCATTCTGTAAGTGTTCAGTAGGGAGCTATAAACTTACTTAGGTTAAAGACCTTAAAACCTATTATAACTATTGTTTCATTTTGTGCTTAGTCAGATTTTGATAGTTGCTCCAAGAATCTTCCTCATCATGGTTTTTCCCTTGTTGGGTTTTCCATGTAAATCTAGTGTTGTGATTGTGTGTACTTGTTTTGAATTCTTTATTTGATTATAAGTTTGAATTGTTATGTTTTGAATTGAATTCATTGAGGGATATACTGATTCACACCCCCTATCTCAATATGTCTATGTGTTCTAGCAATACTAGGATTTGCACTATGAAGCTTACCATATTTTACTGGTGAAACTACCATTGTGTTGATAAAGCACATTCAAGATTTTGTTAACATATATTCTATCTATAATATTACGGAATGCAATGTTTTTGTCAAACTTCTATCCATATATTTAAAATGAGAGGCTCTACAATAGTATAAAGGTCTACAACCTAACTCTATTCATGATTGTGATTACTTATGTTAGAGGCTCTATGACCACTTTGAGGACAAAAGTGCCCATGTGTCATTGTTTGAACAAATTGAAATGACCAAGAGGGATCCTCATGAGTTCATGGGGGAATTCAACTTTATACTTCAAAATTCTTGGGACAAAATCCTTTCTATGGTAAAACCATCTTTAAATCATTCCTTCTTATACTATTTGAGGAGTTTTAACAATGATGTAGTAGTGATGGTATAGTCTATAAGAGAGAATAATCTACAAAATGCCTATGATATTGCTATCGAGGCATAAAATAGTCTCATTCATGTTGGTAAAATATACCCAAGGCCTCAAATTTCTTTATTCCAAGAGATTCCTACTCAATAACCCCTCTTTTCACCTCTTCATATTGCATCTATAATCCAAAAATCTACCTCTACTTCACATTAAAATGAGATACATAAGTTCAATACTCTTCCAAAAAAATTGCAATGAGTTAGTGACCCTTAAAAGGAAGTGTAACTTAGGGAAAATTACCAGGTTAGCATTATAAGCATAACAAAATAAACCCAAGAAAATAAATAAAGAACAAATGAGTAAAAGCATGAAAAAAAAGAAAAATATTACCAAATGTCTTCACTCTCCATGAATCACCTTCATTGCACCTTCTATATTTGTTGCAATATTATGTTTTCCCTTAGATTTGTGATGAGAAACCTATGACTATGCCAATGTCCTAAGCAAATGTTGAAGGATTCTATCAAAAAGCCTTAAAATGCAAGTGTGCAACTATGAAGCAAGCTTAAAGGATGAAAATGTCTAAAGCATGAAGTCACAATGTCAAGAGATGCTAAGAGATGTCCAAATGAGGCTAAAATTTCCTTTTTATAGAAAAGTCAATTTTAGATAAATGGCCAAGATTTTCAGATGAGAGATGCCCTAAGATCAATGGTTAAAATTGAATGTGACAACCCACAATTAGGGTTAGGGAAAAATTAGGGTAAAATTTGAAATGAAGGGTTGAGATTTGATTTTAGAAAATCAAATGAATGGACAAAGTTGCATGTGACAAGGAGATAAGAATGACACAGAAAAAGAAAAAGTTGGAAAATCAAATAATAATAGAAATTATTTGGTTTAAAAGAATGAGTTGACTTTTTGAATTAAAAATTAATTTAATTCAAAAGAGGTGGGGCCATGTGATAGTAAACAATTAATTTGAATTATTACTTGGAGACAAAATTAGAAAGTGGACAATTTTAAATAAATAATTTTATTTAAAATTAGAAAAGGCCAAGGTGGACTATAATTAAATAAATTAAAGAATTTATTTAATTATAAGAGGACAAGAGATATTAATGACGTATTTAAATAAATAAATAAAAATTATTTATTTAAATAATCAGGAAGAAATATTGGACATGTAACAATTAAATAAATTTATGAATTTATTTAATTATGGGGAGACATAGGTCATTAGTGACATATTTAAATAAAATAAATAAAGTTTATTTATTTAAATAATCAGGAGGAAACAACTAGGAATTATGAAATTAGTACATAACTAAATAATTTAATTATGTGAGGAGGATGTTTGACATAGAAGAATGTGGTTTGCGGGTCTAGGCCATTTTTATGTGTCTACATTTTACCCCTCTTTGTCATAATGCAATTTATCGCATTGTGACAAAAAAAAAAGTCAAAAATATGCCCAAGTGAAGGAAAGGAAGAATGATGAGGAGGTAGCGGTATGCCCCCTCGAGAGGACAGGCAGGTTCCAAGAACACGAGTGTGCTTTCGAAATAGATAATGAAGATGCAGACTAGAAGAAATGTTAGAGGGGAAAAGAAGAAGGGTGGGACGAGAAATAAACCTTCAATATTTTCCAAAGTACTAATAGGTGTTTCTTGAATCATCATTGGGTGGTAAAATGACACAAATGGACAACAAACACCATGGTATGACATAGACCGAAGTGTGCAAGGTCATCCACTTGCAAAATAGACAATCATAGACAAGGAATGTCCTAACTCATACTAAGGGCCAAGTTGCCCCAGTCTTTTTGCCAGAACACACCAAAGACAACAAGCAAGGAAAAATAGATCATGAGACGTTATCACACCTCTAAATCCTTCATGGTACATCCTCGAGGTACCTAGTAAAATGACCTAGAGAAAAATAAAATAAAAAGATAAGACAAAAATAGACCAACAAAATCAACAACCATTCAATGTGTTTGCTAATGTTTGTTGGACGAAGATTGATTGGTTGACGGTTTGACAGTTTGACAATGTGATCACTAGATAGGTTTGACAATTTTGACGGTTGGATAGTGCCTATCGTTAGGAAGGACACATCCTGAGAAGGAAAATGACATTTTGACGAGGTCCAAGTCCAAGAAGGACACCTCTTGGAGGGGACCATAGAGTGACAAGATTGACATTGTTTGGCAATTTGACTAATTTTGACTAGATGATTGACTGGACTATGTTGTCTATTGATTTGTGATTTGGATGTCATTTTGATGATTTTCTTGTGTCCAAGTTTGACTATGTTTGACTTATTTGACTGACGTGACCATTGACTTTATTGTATTGACAAAGGATTGAGTCATGATTTTATTTGACAATGCCTAAAAGGACTGACCTAATGTCTCGAGGGCTCAAAGATGAGCCTTGCCTATGTAGCAAATGCGTAGAGACAATGTAGTTCAAAAATGACAAAGACTAATTGACTGACATGACAGACTTTGACTCCGTTTTTGGGATTTTCAAGTGTTATTTGGATGTTTTTATGTTTTTGACATATTTTGATTTTTTTTGGGGTTTTCTTAGGGCATTTTCTAAATTTTTATGGATTTTTGCCGAATATTTTATTTTTTTGGATTTTCTTAGGATATTTTCTAATTTTTTATGGATTTTTGTCGAATATTTGATTTTTTGTCTTTTTATCGAATTTTTGATTTTTGATTTTTTTTGTCTTTTTGACATGTTTTGAGAGGATCAAGACAAATGCATGTGAATGATGCCAATGCAAAAGACATGATTGTGCCCCTAGTCAAGTTGAATACCAATTGACAAGTGATAATGATGATGGCGTTTGATGATTCGATGGATTAGACTCATCTTTTCAAGGTTGAATGGGATGATGAAGTATCCTTAGACCATTTGACAAGGGAAAACCAAGATAAGCGACAAAGATGGAAGGATGATTGGTGGCTTTGGTAAAATATAGGAGACATGAGACTGGAGGAGTTGTCATATGATCTTCAAGGACTATGTCTCATAGGGATAATGAGGCTATAAAAGTAATGACATGATATTTCATGAATAGTATATGATTGGAGGATAGACATGTCAAGAGTTTCCCCAAAGAATGATTTATGTTTGCACCCTAGTCATTATCAAGATCAAAGTAGGTGGGGAAATGGACATAAATTTCAGGGCTTAGATGGATGGATGGAAATGTCATGAGGAAGGCATGGGAAAAGTATGGGAGATGAGACAACTTGCCCCCAAGTGTAAAGGTCCACATAGATAATTTCCCTTACACATGGCGCCTATTTTCCAGGTTTTCATCATGGTACTTATCCAAAGCACCATAAGAATGGTTTTCACTATTGGACAAAAATTTTCTCTTTACTTTTTTTTTTTTGATATTTCAGGATGGTCTCAATATTTTAGCTGATCACTAAATGTTCTGAATCCATTGATGGTGTTGATGTAGAGACTAGTGCCATGATATGCCAATAATGACCTTTATGAAGCAGTTGCCTTGTCAGGATCATAGTGCTTGCATACAACTGATTGATGGCATTGTGATCCTTTTTGATACTAAAGTTGGCCTTATCAGAATACACACATCGCGATAGATTTCCATGGGAGTCCTTATGATAATGAGTTGCTGCCAATATGCGATGGATTTGTGACATGGGATTTTTGGACTTGAGGCAAGATGTAGGAGTATGACGGATGATGGTAGATGTGGGAGGATTGTTTGGACATTTGGATGAATCACTTTTTATTTTCCAAACTTGGGATGTTGGGTGGAGAAGTTTGGAGTTTTGACTGGGATAACGTTTGGAACCAACACTTTTATATGCCTCACTTGATGACCATTTCAAAGGTGGTGGAAATTTGTTATATGTGGGAGTTCTCTTTGCTTGTGGCTCCATATTTTGATTGAATTTTTGGATTTGGAATATTTTATTTGCTTGATCCATTTTTCTTTGGAACCCATTTTAACTTCATTTTCCACTTGGATTTTTATTTGATTCAATGGCCTTTGGCCTTTGATTTGTAAGACTTTTGTTTTTGTTGGTTCCAAATGGAAGGTTTATTCATGTTCGAATGCCAGTTTATGGTGTGGATGGAAGGAGTGTTGGAAGCAATCTTATGAAAAGCATTACTCATGGGCCCCATTTTGATATTTGTATTAGATAAATTTTCCCCCAATATCGAAGGGGTATCACTAACACCGTTTGATTCATTGAATGAAGAATAGCCAAGACCATAATATCTGTAATGTTCCTGAAGCTGTATTGGTTCTATAATTCATTGCTCATGTATGCCTAGTCCTTTTCCTTGATATTGCATGCTTTGACATATTATGTTTGCGGTGGGGTATTTGTCATTATGGAAGCAAGATGCAAATCCACCATTATGTATGTAGACACTACTATTTGGAATATTCTTGTCTGTAAGAAAGCCTACTCTAACAAAGATGGATGACCCTAGTTGATAAGATGTCACTTTATTGACATGTTGGATATATTTTTGATTGACATCTTTGGCTTGATTTTGTGACATATCAAATTCAAATTCCAAGTCAATTTTGAAACCATCTTTATGGTCATTGTCATAGAGTCTAGTGAATTCAACTATAGCTTGATCATTTTCAAATATGTCTAGAGTAGAAGACTCTTTTTTTAGAGGAAGATCTTCTATGTGTCCCATGAAGGAAATTGTCTCATTTTGGAAAGTGTCAATTTTTAGAGCTTGGATAGGGTTGTCTTCAAGTGTTTGGTCATGAATGGCATAAAGTTTAAGGAGTGGATCATTTTGGGTTTCTTTATCAATGGTAGTGTCTTGGTCAAAGATGGGATTGTCTTGGATGACATGATTTGGAATGGGATCTTCATCAAGGATAGGTGTATTTTGAATGTCATGATTATCTAGGAGAACTTCTTGAATGGACTTCAAGATGGGGTCATGGGATGGACTACTTTGATCTTGACATGAAGGTGATGCATTGATGTCATGCTTTGGACTTTCTTTTTGACATCTATCCTCAAGTTTATTAAAGGGGATGTGATTTTGGAGACCATGACTAGATGTGTTATCATGACTAAATGCAAATTGGGATGGAGTGACTTGGACAAGATTAGTGGACGAAGGACTAGGATAGGATGTGGAGACTTGCAAGGGGTTGAGTGGTGGACTAGGATAAGATGTAGAGCCTTGGAATGGACTAGTGGATAAAGGACTAGGATGGGACATGGAGGCTTGGAAGGGATTACTGGATGGTTGGTTTCCCTTGTCAAGTTAGGATAAGTGGAAATTTTTTGTGACTTAATGGCATGGAATGTACTAAGGGAATCTTGATAGTGAGGGTAGATGGTTGAATGAATAGGACTTATGGATTGTTGGTAGGAAGGATATGTGGGTGATTGACTATGGATTGTGGTTGGTTGGTATTTGGATTTGAGGAATTGTCTTTTGAAGTCTATGAATTGTTGGTAATGACCTTTATGGAGTATTTGGTATTCAACTTGACTAGAAAACATATCAAGGTGAATGGAAGACATGATAGTGAGTTATAAAGAATGACAATGCAAAGGTATGACCTAAGCCTAAGGTATGCAACCTAAACTATGTTGTTTTTCTGGGTGGTAGACAAATGCATTGTTTCAGTTTGAGTGAGTGTTTCCAAATATGTGAAGGATGTTTATTTGTTCATTGTTTCAGAAAACACTTGGAAAACACATGGTTTTGTGTTTGAATGTTGAAAACAAGCACAATGAAGACAAGAACAATCCTAAGGTTGTTCAAGGACTATATTCACTAGATTCCATGTGGGTTTCCCCAACCACACTTATTATTAGTGTGTGATTTAGAAGCTTGGCCACATTGGCTCCCCCTTACATTGCACTCACTTCTCAAGTCAACCAAGCTTCAAGCCCTCATAACTCTCCCATGATAGGTTCTTCACCTCTACTAATAACTGTGAGAATGTGGATGCCTTGGCAACGACCGTTGCTACACTATCGAATAGATGGGTTTTTGGAAAACTACACAAGAGGGTTCTAATGAATACTCGGGGACATGGCACCTCACAAGTGTATAGCAAGTCACTTAAGGCTTTAATAACTCTACTATGGGCTCTTATACCTTTAAAAGAAAAGGTAGGTACCCATTTTTGAATGACACTACATGGCTAAGGCCTGCATACCATGAGGACTTGACGGTTTAGTCTTATCCTTCTATATATTGGCCCAAGAGAAAAACCGGTTGGAGTTGTTCCCTCTTTCAAGGCAGGCCCCTCTAAGGTTAAATAACAAAAGAAAATTGAAATTCTTGTTTTTGCTTAGCCAAGATCGCACTAAGGCACGAGGGGATTGAATACACAAAACTTTCAACTCACACTCACAAGTTTGTTAATTTTAATTAACCAAAATAAAATGTGTGGAAAACACCTAAAACACTTTGTTCATTTTAAAATTTTAACTTGATGTGAAACAAAAAAACTTAATTTTAAGCCCATGACATGAAAATTCATGTAAATTTTAGTCTTATGAGTTTAAATGCAAGATTGTGTTCATTTTAAGCTCATGAGTGAGTATGTATGTTCATTTTAACTAATGAAATGTGAATGCAAGTTGTTTGTTGTTTGTTTGCTTGATTAATGAATTGAAAAAAAAAGTGATATGAAACCAAAAAACAAAGGTTAGACTCCTCACCACATCCTGTAAACCGAATATTAGTAACCCAAAAAACCTCTAAGCTACTAACAAGAAAAGAAATCTGGAAAATTTTGCAAAAACCCAAAGTAAAATTTTTACTAGGCGAATGTGTTGTTCTATCTGTCAAATGCAACTCAATCACAGATGCATCTCAAAAAGTTGCAAATGTGGCTTAGAAAGTTGCAAATGTAGCTCAAAAAGTTGCAAATGTGGCTCACAAAGTTGCAAATGCAGCTCAAAAAGTTGCAAATGCAGCTCTGAAATTTGCAAATGCAGCTCTGAAAGTTGCAAATGTGGCTTAGAAAGTTGCAAATGCAGATCAAAAAGTTGAAAATGTGGCTTAGAAAGTTGCAAATGTGGCTCAGAAAGTTGCAAATGTGGCTCAAAAAGTTGCAAATGCGGCATTCCATACTTGTACCTGCAAAAACAAAAAAAAATTGTATGGAAATCTACCAAAATGAGTGTTTTGGCATTGAGTTCACCAATGTAGCTTAGGGAAAATTACCAGGTTAGCATTACAAGCACAACAAAATAAACCCAAGCAAAGCAATAAAGAACAAAGGAGTAAAATCATGAAAAACAAGAACAATATTACCAAATTTCTTCAACCTCCATGAATCACCTTCATTGCACCTTCTATATTTGCTGCAATATTATGTTTGTCTTCAGATTTGTGATGAGCAACCTATGACTATGCCAATGTCCTAAGAAAATGTTGAAGGATTCTATCAAAAAGCCTCAAAATGAAAGTGTGCAACTATGAAGCAAGCCTAAAGGATGAAAATGTCTAAAGCATGAAGTCACAGTTTCAAGAGATGTCAAGATCAAGATGCCAAGAGATGTCCAAATGAGGCTAAAATTGTTTTTTAATAGAAAAGTCAATTTTAGATGAATGGCCAAGATTGGCAGATGAGAGATGCCCTAAGATTAATGATTAAAATTGAATGTGACAACCCACAATTAGGGTTAGGGAAACATTAAGGTAAAATTTGAAATGAAGGGCTGAGATTTGATTTTAGAAAATCAAATCAATGGACAAGGTTGCATGTGCCAAGGAGATAAGAATGACACAAAAAAAGAAAAAGATGGAAAATCAAATAATAATAGAAATTATTTGATTTAAAAGACTGAGTTGACTTTTTGAATTAAAAATTAATTTAATTCAAAAAAGGTGGGGCCATGTGATAGTAAAAAATTAATTTGAATTATTTAGTTGGAGACAAAATTAGAAAATGGATTTTAAATGAATAATTTTATTTAAAATTAGAAAAGGCCAAGGTGGACTATAATTAAATAAATTAAAGAATTTATTTAATTATAAGAGGGCATGAGATATTAATGATGTATTTAAATAA
Organism: Sequoia sempervirens; assembly: GCA_007258455.2. Classification (NCBI taxonomy): domain Eukaryota; kingdom Viridiplantae; phylum Streptophyta; class Pinopsida; order Cupressales; family Cupressaceae; genus Sequoia; species Sequoia sempervirens. Next base: position 212,264,508 of record VDFB02193867.1, on the reverse strand, counting down.
ATAAATAAAATGTATTTATTTAAATAATTAGGAAGAAATAGTGGACAAGTTATAAAAATTAAACAAATTTATGAATTTATTTAATTATGGAGAGACATAGGTCATTAGCGCCATATTTAAATAAAATAAATAAAGTTTATTTATTTAAATAATCAGGAGGAAATAGCTAGTAATTATGACATTAGTACATAATTAAATAATTTAATTATGTGAGAAGGATGTTTGACATAGAAGAATGTGGTTTGCGGGTCTAGGCCATTTTTATGTTTCTATAGGAAGAAATATCAAAACAATAGGCCATATCAGCCCCAAAATCAAGCTTATCAACAAAATAGGCAACCATATCAAGGGCAATATTAGTGGAATCATGCTATGCCCTTGGATTCACTTAATCCTATTATTTCTAGCACATTAGGGGCTATTATTCCTATACATAAAAATATTGCTCAAGAGAATGAGTGGTCCAAAATAAAATTAGCCACACAATAAAAATCATGTCAAAATGAAGGCTTTGGCTTGGTCTTAATGGTCCAAAATGCACTAAAAACTTCAAGAGAAGGTAAGAACACTAGTTAGAGAAATGTTTTGCAAGAGGCCTTGGAAGGACTCAATTAGATTGGTGGTGTGTTGTTAAGGGAAGGAATAACAACTCCAGCTAGTCTTATTCAACTAAAGGGTGAAGGGAATTTACTCTAGGTAAGTAAACCACACCATTTCTACATGACCTTCATAATTGAAGGCCATCTAGTTTGTAATTCTAGGATAGATAGTGGGGCTAGTAGCTCTATAATTCCTAAGAAAAAGTTGACCTCCTTAACATCAAGTATGAGCTAGTGTCCAAGGGTGTTGTATAGCTAGATGGCACTACTATCAAGACAATATGTGTCAAAATATTTAAATATATCCTTATATTATTTCCCTAGTTGCATAGTGTCACAAGACATATCTATCATAGAAATCTCTATATTTTTCTATCTACTTGTCTAGGGATTTCATTGCTAAAATTAGTTAGTGCCTATCTTATTATTGGTCCCATATGTTATTTAAAACAATATAGGGTACAAAATTGATCTTAAAATAAGAGCCAATTTCCAAATATCTTAGTAAGACCTACACTCCTAGTCCCATAAACATGAATTTCACATTGCATGATCAAGGGGGCGAGTGTATTTTTCATGATAATGAAAATCCTCTAGAGGGTGCACTTTATTATTTATTGGATGAATATGGTAATTCCTTTTAATTCTAACCATATACTAAGCCAATGCAAATTGGACAAGGTACATAATGTATTCATGAGAACAATCTTATTCCAAATCTCATGAAGATTTTAGAAGGTATGAAGGGTTTGTAGAGCTTATTTTTGATGGTTCAAGAAATAAGAATAGTACTTGTGGTAGTGTGATGTTGGAATCTCCCACCAAAGATAAGGATTAATTATCATTCATGCTTCAGTTTAGTTGCACCAATGATGTAGCTAAAAATGAAGCCCCAATCTAAGGTCTTCAACTTGTATAGAGGAAAGGAAACAAGTTTCTATAATTTTTTGTGGATAGTGAGATAGTTGTATATTAGATTAGAGCCTAGAGTATAAAAAATAATCTAATCAAGGCTTACAAGCATAGGGTATGGTACTTGATAGAAGGATTTGAGAATTTCAACGTCTAGACCATACCAATGAATCATAACAGTCATGTTGAAATAATTACAATAGTTGTGGCACAATTTGACATACCTTCCCATATTTTAAACAAGGAGAAACATATTAGGGTAGTTGTTAGGCCTTCTATGCTAGATAATCAAATAAACTAACAAGTCTCTGGAAATGATTAGCAGTTTTTCATTTTTCTACAAGAGGAGGCATAATTATTATTTTTTAAATAATCCAAGTTGTAAGACCAATATGAAGATTGAATCATGTAGTTGAACAAGTTTCCAAATGGTCTCATCACCGTTGAGGGAATATTTAACTTAGATGATAGGAATAATTAGAATAATATGAGCCTAGCTTAAAAAGGAGAGACTACAAGATAGTCACTATTAGATAGAGTAAATCACTAAGGTTGGGAAATGTATGTTCTGAACCTAATAATCAAACTTTCATTAAGATTTATCAAGTTTATGATGATGTGGTTGTATGGACCTATGAGGAATTAATTTTTTTTTACCCCAATTTGGCCTGGCACACCATTGAATTAAACCCAGATGCTATGACTATAAAATAGAAACAAAGCCTATCAAGCCTAAATTAAACCCTTAAAGTGGAAGGTGCTAACCAAAATAATATAATTTATAATCATACTTTCCATTAAACATTCTTCATGGGTATCAAACTTGGTTCCTATCAGGAAAAATAATGGGGAAATAAGTCTTTGTATAGATTTTACACATTTCAATACGATCCTATTTAAAGGATCGTTATCCTCTCCCCTCTATGGAACAATATTGTTGAAGGTTAGTGGTTCAAAAACTTTCTTGGATGGATACTCATGATACAATTAGATTTTGGTCCAATAATTTAACAAACACAAGACAAAATCTACCACTAAATGGGGTACTTGTTCTTATTGCAATATTTATTTTGGGTTAACCAATATTGGTGCTATCTTTCAAAGGAAATGGACATAGAATTTAGGGTGTACTTAGAGAGGTTGTGCTTATCTACCTAGATGAAGTAACAATCTTTTAAAGAATGCTAGTGATCATTTTGACCATTTGGAGAAAGTCTTCAAGAAGTGCATGGAATATGGAATCTCCTTGAATCCCATTTTTTTTATTACTACAAACCAAGATAAGTTACTTGGAAATAATTGTTTCAAAGAAAAGACTTTAAATTGATCTAGAAAGCGAGGAGGCCATCTTGTCTATTCTTGTACCTAACCGTAGGAAAGAGATACAAAATGCCCTAGGTAGGACAAATTTTTTGAGAAGGTTCATTCCTAACATTACAATTATGGTAAATCCTCACATATATGTTATAAAAGAACATGGTTTTCAGCTAGACAAAGTAAGGAAAAGAAAGTTTTGAATCCATCAAGTAGTCAATTAACTAGGATCCTACCCTTTCCAATACAAATTATGACAATGAATTAATCCTATACACATATGGAGGAGAAGCAAGCATATTAACTTTCCTTACACAACTAAATAAAGATAACTTGGAGTATCATATTTCTTTATTTATTAAAGGGCTTAAGGACTATGACCTTAAATATGGTTATGTGGCTCAAAGAAATCCTTATTGTTGTTAAATCCCTAAAGAAGCTTAGACATATTCTTTACAACAACAAAATCTAGTTAATAGTTCCTCATGCTAGTGTCAAATATTTCCTTTTGAATAAGGAAATTAGAGAGAAAAGAGCTAGGTTTACCACCAAGGTGATGTAATAGGATGTTGAAATCAAGATCAACAAGCATGTGAGAGGTAAAGGACTATGTGACCAGATTGTTGAAGTTAACCCAAAAACTTCCCTATTACTATAAAATGCTCAACTAATTGATAGTGACCATAATACCAAAAATAGTTAGATGCATGACATGACCACATTTCTATAGGATGGAAGATATCATCTAGGTCTAGATAGGACTAAGAGAAGAAGTTTCAAATTTCATTCCATCCCATTTATTTTAATGGATGACACACTCTTTTTGAGAGACTAAAATGGGGTGTTGTTGAGATGCATAGAACAAAATTAGGTTAAAAATACTTATAGTTCCATGATGTCTCTTTAAGTGGCTATTTTTATATATGGACCACTACTATTAAAGTCATGAGAGCTATTATTACTAGCTAAATATTTTAAGGATACCTATAAGTGGGTGAGCAGTTTTAAATAGTATGATTTCTTTTTTGGAAAGTAGAGGCTACCTTCCCTTCCTCTTCAACCCATTCAATCTTATCAACCATTTGCATAATAGGGTTTAGACTCCACTAGTCTGATAAACCAACCATCTAGTGCTAGTCACAAGTGGATTTTGGTACCTATAGATGCCTTCACTAGTTGGAAAAAGGATGTAGCATTAAAGGATGCTATTGAGGCCTCAACCCTTTGGAATCTGTGATGGAATTAACTAGTGTGCCATAGAAAAAATGGCCCCTTGTCATTTTCTCATGGTCTTTATGCCTTTCTCTCACAAATAGTTTGGTCTATTTTGCTTTGATTTATTGATGTAATATGGCTTGAACATGGACATTTAAGTCCTTAAAAATAAAATTATGACATTTTGTGAAGGTGTTGTGAAGTGTTGTAAAACATTTCTACACTTTTCTAGACTCCATTCATTACAATTCACCTAAAAATCACCTTTTCATCACTAATCAAGTCCTATTTTGAAGTGTTGTAAAGTCTTGTAACTAGATTTCACACTTTTCTAGGCATAATTTCACTATTTACACCTTTCTTATGCTTTATTTGACCCCTTTATGCCCTTATAAGGCTTAATTAAGTGTATTTTTGAATGTAAACCCAACCAATAACAATAAATGTGACTTAATTCCCGACACCCATTTTCAAGCCTAAGGTGGGACCCATTCACCATGGGTGGCGATTGAGCCCCTCTTGGCTCCAAATTCAAAATATTTCAAATTTCCTTTCGGGTTTTTATTCAAAATTACTTGATGTTAGCCTGTGATAAGGTATCAATGGGTTACTAAGGCACAAGAATGTATAAATAAGTGTTTTTCTCCTCATTTTACATCTCCTACAATCTCCTAACTCATTCAAGCATTCAACTATTATTTGAGCACTTTGCATCCTATAATCAAGCATCAATCAAGCATTCAAGAGTAGCCATTGACATATCTTCAGATTTTCTTCAACAAGGGTTTGGTAAGTTGATAGCATTTGCATGTTATTTTTTTATCATTCTCCTTCATTTCATTATTTCATTAAGGGTTTGATTACCAAAGTGGGTTTTGACCAAGGAAAATCCCTATAATCTAACCCTTAACCATTTTTCCCCTTTTGCATGTGTGTTTGTAGACTTGTGTGTGCAGATTTGACAAGCATTTAGGTGTTGAAAAGTGTATAAGAAGTCAACAAAGTGTTTTGAGTCAACTACATCCTATTTCAAGCTTGGAGAAGACATTTTATCCGTTTTCCACATATTTGACTTGGGAAACCTAACAAGCAGAAAACCTCAGATCTGGTGCTATAGAATTGTCCCCCTAATTTCTCAAAATTTTGGGAGAGGACTGATTCACCATCAGTGGTGAATGAGTCCCACCTTAAGGCTAGAAATCCAAATTTTGTCAGATTCTAGATCCCAACACTTAGAAACCAGTTTCTGACAATTTTCATCAAAAGAAAGATTGATTCGCCATCAATGGAAAATGAGTCCCATTGGACCTGATTTTTTGTGATCTCAGAAAACACTCAGAAGATTCTAGATTCTTCATTCTCTACCTAGGTGCACTCTAATTCAACCCCTTTTCTTTTTTGTTTTGCATTTGTTCATTCACAATTCATGTTTGCATATCACATTATGTTTTCCAACATTGCATAATTCTTAGGTTTTGCATACATAATCAGTCAATTAGTTCATCTAAATGCACTTAGTTCATTTCATTTAGTCTAAATAACATCATACATTGTATAATTTGAGTGAACCAAGCATAGATTTTGTGTATTGTTTTGTTTTTGTATCCTAGGGTTTCTTAACTTGCATTAGTGAAAGACTCATTTAGATTTCATTTTTGCATTACATATCATTGAAAAAATTGAACATTTTCATCTTCATCCTTAATTAGCATCTGAAAAGCATTAGAATCACATTAATTTTTTTGAAAAATACAAAAAAATATCATACTAGGACTCATTCGCCACCCTAGGTGAACCAGTCCACTTGCACACTCAGACTGCATTTTTATACATTTTCTTGCATTTTTCTGTATTTTTGGTCTTTGTAGTTTCTTTTTTGTTTCAGTTAGCAAAATTTATGTTATTTGCATTTTGCACTCCTAAATTGCATTGCATTAGCATTCACCCCATCTTTTGTGGTACTTGTATGAGTGTTTGGCGCCCCATTGATAATACTTTAGTGAGATGAAGTTCTAGACTCATGGATTCCCGTGATAGCACTTTCGTTGTGGACCTTGGGATCTCAAGAGCTCCTACTCCTAGTATGGAAAATGGTGCATTAGGCATGGAAAATACCACTTCTATGTCTTCACCTTTCCATCCAATGAATATTGACACACAAAACAATTCCATCCCACAAGAAAAGTTCATTAGTATTCATGATGATTTTGCACACTTACAACAAGACTTATCCCTTGAAAATATTTCCACTACTACCATACCAACCATAGAAAACCTTCATCATTTGATTGAAAGTGATGATGGCCTACAAGTTATGAAAAGAATTGCTGAGATTTATAATAAACATGCTTCTTCTAATTCCCAA
>VDFB02193867.1:212208597-212258003 GCA_007258455.2 Sequoia sempervirens | reverse complement strand
AATGTTGCATGAAGTTGTGAAAGAAGGGCATGGAAATATTCTTGAATATCATTTATTTCTTCTGATGTAATCCACATGATGCTATCTTGTCTCTCTGGTACTGGTTGTGATATAGAATTAATATTCTTAGGGTTGAGTGTTTACTAGGATGACTTAGTACTTTAAGTTGTTTGCACTAAATCTTTGTGGTGTGCGCTAGGGTGATAATGCATGTAGAGTTAAATTAGGTCATGCTTATCTCTTGGCTTAGACCACATTGAATTTCCCTTTCTTGTGGATGTTTTAGATCTGACTCAATATGGCCATTTCACATTTCAAGTTTATACATTTTAGTATGGCTAACAAGGAGAAATTTTTTATTACTTGCGAAAGGTATAAATGAGAGATCAAGTGTGTGATGAAAGTGTACAAGGGTTAAATGTATGATCAATGTAATTTTTTGAAAGCAGTGCATTGAAGGTAGAGGAATGAGTGTGAATTTGTAGAGAAGTATTTGATGTATACTAGAGGTAGTGAGTTGAAAAGCATAAAAACATAAGTTTGGAAGGCAACAAGTCGACCAAAGTGTGTAAGTGGATGTTGGAGGCAGTGAGATAAAGGCATAAGTGAAAGTGTGAATGCTAGAGGAAGTGAGCCAAAAGAAAAGGAGTGTAAGTGTTAAAGGAAACAAAGGTGTTATAGAGGAAGTTGCTTTTTTGATTCATCAAAGTGTTGTATTATGAGGTTGTAGCCTCATTCTAGAAGTGTTCAGTAGGGAGTTGTAAACTTCCTTAGGTTAAAGACCTTAAAACCCATTATAACTATTGTTTCATTTTGTGCTCGGCTAGATTTTGATAGTAGCTCCAATAATCTTTCTTGTCATGGTTTTTCCCTTGTTGGTTTTTCCATGTAAATCTAGTTTTCTGATTATGTGTACTTTTTTTGAATTCTTTATTTGGTTACAAGTTTGAATTGTTACATTTTGGATTAAATTTATTGAGGGATATACTAATTCACACCCCCTCTCTCAGTATGTCTATGTGTTCTAACAATACTAGGAGTTGCATTGAGAAGCTTACCATATTTTACTGGTGAAATTGCCACTACATTGATAAAAGCACATTCAAGATGTTGAAATATACTCTATCCATAATATTACACAATGCAATGTTTCTGTCAAAATTCTATCCATATATTTAAAATGAGAGGCTCTATAATAGTATAAAGGTCTACAACCTAACTCTTCATAATTGTGATTACTTATGTTAGAGGCTCTATGACCAATTTGAAGACAAAAGTGCCCATGTGTCATTGTTTGAACAAATTGCAATGACCAAGAGGGCTCCTCATGAGTTCATGGGGGAATTCAACTTTATACTTCAAAAGACTTGGGGAAAAATACTTTCTATGGTAAAACCATCTTTAAATCATTCCTTCTTATACTATTTGAGGATTTTTAACAATGATGTAGCAGTGATGATATAGTCTTTAAGAGAGAATAATCTACAAAATGCCTATGATATTGCTATCGAGGTAGAAAATAGTCTCATTCATGTCGGTAAAATATACCCAAGGCCTAAAATTTATTTATTCGAAGAGATTCCTACTCAGTAACCCCTCTTTGCACCTCTTCCTATTGTATATATAATCCAAAAATCTGCCTCTACTTCACCTTAAAATGAGCTACATAAGTTCAATACTCTTCCAAAAAAATTGCAATGAGTTAGTGACCCTTAAAAGGAAGAAATATCAAAACAATAGGCCATATCAGCCCCAAAATCAATCCTATCAACAAAATAGGCAACCATATCAAGGGAAATATCAATGGAATCATGCTAGGCCCTTGGATTCACTTAATCCTATTATTTCTAGCACATTGGGGGCTATTATTCCTATACATAAAAATATTGCTCAAGAAAATGAGTGGTGTTACCCATGAAATTAGACACAATTAAAATCATGTAAAAATGAAGGTTTTGGCTTGGTATTAATGGTCCAAAATGCACTAACAACTTCAAGAGAAGGTAAGAACACTAGTTAGAAAAATGTTTTGCAAGAGGCCTTGGAAGGACTCAATTAGCTTGGTGGTGTATTGTCAAGGGAAGGAATAACAACTACAACTAGTATTATTCAACTAAAGGATGAAGGGAATTTATTCTAGGCAAGTAAACCACACAGTTTCTACGTGAACTTCATAATTGAAGACCATCTAGTTTGTAATTGTAGGATAGATAGTGGGGCTAGTAGCTCTATAATTCCTAAGAAAAAAATTGACCTCCTTAACATCAAGTATGAGCTAGTGTCCAAGGGTATTGTATAGTTAGATGGCACTACTATCAAGACAATATGTGTTATAAAATATTTAAATATATCCTTATATTCTTTCCCTAGTTGCACAGTTTCACAAGACATATCTATCATATAAATGCATGTATTTTTCTATCTACTTATCTAGGAAGTTCATTGCTAAAATTAGTTGGTGCCTATCTTATCATTGGTCCTATATGTTATTTAGAACAATATATGGTACACAATTGATCTTAAAAGAAGAGCCAATTTCCAAATATCATAGTAATACCTACACTCCTAGTCCCATAGACATGAATTTCACATTTCATTATCAAGGGGAGGAGTGTATTTTTCATGATAATGAAAATCCTCTATAGGGCACACTTGATTATTTATTGGATGAATAGGGTAATTCCTTTCAATTCGAACCATATACTAAGCCAATACAAATTGGACTAGGTACATAATGTATTCATGAGGAGAACAATCCTATTCTAAATCTCATGAATATTTTAGAAGGTACCAAGGGTTTGTAGAGCTTATTTTTTGATGGTTCAGGAAATAAGAATAGTAATTGTGGTAGTGTGATCTTGGCATCTCCCACCAAAGATAAGGATTAATTATCATTCATACTTCAATTTAGCTGCACCAATAATGTGGCTAAAAATGAATCCCTAATCCAAGGTCTTCAACTTGTATAGAGGAGAGGAAAAAAGTTTCTATAATTTTTTGTGGATAGTGAGATAGTTGTATATTAGATTAGAGCCTAGAGTATAAAAAAATAATCTACTCAAGTATTACAAGCATAGGGTATGGTACTCGATAGAAGGATTTGAGGAATTCAACATCTAGACCATACCAAGGACATAACAGTCATATTGAAATAATTACAATAGTTGTGGCACCATTTGACATACCTTCCCATATTTTAAACAAGGAATAACATATTAGGGTAGTTGTAAGGCCTTCTATGCTAGATAATCAAACAAACTAACAAGTCTCTAGTAATGATTAGTAGATTTTCAATTTTCTACAAGAGGAGGCATAATTATTTTAAAAAAATCAATCCAAGTTGTAAGAACAATATCATGAAGATCAAATCATGTAGTCGAACAAATTTTTTCCAAAGGGTCTCATCTTTGTTGAGGGAATATTTAACTTAGATGATAGGAATAATTAGAAGAATATGATCCTAGCTTAAAAAAGGAGAGACTACAAGATAGTCACTATTAGATAGAGTAAATCACTAAGGTTAGGAAAGGTGTGTTTCAAACCTAATAATAAAACTTTCACTAAGATTTATCAAGTTTGTGATGATGTGGTTGTATGGACCTATGAGGAATTAATTTTTTTTTATCCCAGTTTGGCCCACCACACCATTGAACTAGACCCAGGTGCTAAGACTATCAGATAGAAACAAAGACCTATCAAGCCTAAAATTATACCCTTAAAGTGGAAGGTGCTAACCAAACTAATATAATTTATAATCATATTTCCCATTAAACATTCTTCATGGGTATCAAACTTGGTTCCTATCAGGAAAAATAATGGGGAAATAAGTCTTTATATAGATTTTACACATTTGAATACGATCCTATTTAAAGGATCATTATCCTCTCCCCTATATGGAACACATATTGTTGAAGGTTAGTGGTTCAAAAATGTTTTCTTTCTTGGATGGATACTCATGATACAATTAGATTTTGGTCCAAAAATTTAACAAACGCAAGACAAAATCTACCACCAAATGGGGTACTTGTTCTTATTGCAATATTTATTTTGGGTTAACCAATATTTGTGCTATCTTTCAAAAGGAAATGGACATAGAATTTGAGGGTGTACTTAGAGAGGTTGTGCTTATCTACCTAGATGAAGTAAAAAAAAAATTAAAGCATGCAGGTGATCATTTTGACCATTTGGAGAAAGTCTTCAAGAAGTGCATGGAATATGGAATCTCCTTGAATCCCAATTTTTTTTATTACTACAAACCAAGGTAAGTTACTTGGAAATAATTGTTTCAAAGAAAGGACTTTAAATTGATATAGAAAGGGAGGATGCCATCTTGTCTATTCTCATACCTAGCCATAGGAAAGGGATACAAAACACCCTAGGTAGGACAAATTTTTTGAGAAGGTTCATTCCTAACATTACAATTATGGTAAATCCTCACATATATGTTATAAAAGAACATGGTTTTCAGCTAGACAAAGTAAGGAAAAGAAAGTTTTGAATCCATCAAGTAGTCAATTAACTAGGATCCTACCCTTTCCAATACAAATTATGACAATGAATTAATCCTATACACATATGGAGGAGAAGCAAGCATATTAACTTTCCTTACACAACTAAATAAAGATAACTTGGAGTATCATATTTCTTTATTTATTAAAGGGCTTAAGGACTATGACCTTAAATATGGTTATGTGGCTCAAAGAAATCCTTATTGTTGTTAAATCCCTAAAGAAGCTTAGACATATTCTTTACAACAACAAAATCTAGTTAATAGTTCCTCATGCTAGTGTCAAATATTTCCTTTTGAATAAGGAAATTAGAGAGAAAAGAGCTAGGTTTACCACCAAGGTGATGTAATAGGATGTTGAAATCAAGATCAACAAGCATGTGAGAGGTAAAGGACTATGTGACCAGATTGTTGAAGTTAACCCAAAAACTTCCCTATTACTATAAAATGCTCAACTAATTGATAGTGACCATAATACCAAAAATAGTTAGATGCATGACATGACCACATTTCTATAGGATGGAAGATATCATCTAGGTCTAGATAGGACTAAGAGAAGAAGTTTCAAATTTCATTCCATCCCATTTATTTTAATGGATGACACACTCTTTTTGAGAGACTAAAATGGGGTGTTGTTGAGATGCATAGAACAAAATTAGGTTAAAAATACTTATAGTTCCATGATGTCTCTTTAAGTGGCTATTTTTATATATGGACCACTACTATTAAAGTCATGAGAGCTATTATTACTAGCTAAATATTTTAAGGATACCTATAAGTGGGTGAGCAGTTTTAAATAGTATGATTTCTTTTTTGGAAAGTAGAGGCTACCTTCCCTTCCTCTTCAACCCATTCAATCTTATCAACCATTTGCATAATAGGGTTTAGACTCCACTAGTCTGATAAACCAACCATCTAGTGCTAGTCACAAGTGGATTTTGGTACCTATAGATGCCTTCACTAGTTGGAAAAAGGATGTAGCATTAAAGGATGCTATTGAGGCCTCAACCCTTGAATTCCTATATGGAATTATAACTAGTGTGCCATAGAAAAATGGCCCCTTGTCATTTCATGGTCTTTTATGCCTTTCTTCACAATGTTTGGTCTATTTTGCTTTGATTTATTGATGTAATATGGCTTGAACATGGACATTTAAGTCCTTAAAAATAAAATTATGACATTTTGTGAAGGTGTTGTGAAGTGTTGTAAAACATTTCTACACTTTTCTAGACTCCATTCATTACAATTCACCTAAAAATCACCTTTTCATCACTAATCAAGTCCTATTTTGAAGTGTTGTAAAGTCTTGTAACTAGATTTCACACTTTTCTAGGCATAATTTCACTATTTACACCTTTCTTATGCTTTATTTGACCCCTTTATGCCCTTATAAGGCTTAATTAAGTGTATTTTTGAATGTAAACCCAACCAATAACAATAAATGTGACTTAATTCCCGACACCCATTTTCAAGCCTAAGGTGGGACCCATTCACCATGGGTGGCGATTGAGCCCCTCTTGGCTCCAAATTCAAAATATTTCAAATTTCCTTTCGGGTTTTTATTCAAAATTACTTGATGTTAGCCTGTGATAAGGTATCAATGGGTTACTAAGGCACAAGAATGTATAAATAAGTGTTTTTCTCCTCATTTTACATCTCCTACAATCTCCTAACTCATTCAAGCATTCAACTATTATTTGAGCACTTTGCATCCTATAATCAAGCATCAATCAAGCATTCAAGAGTAGCCATTGACATATCTTCAGATTTTCTTCAACAAGGGTTTGGTAAGTTGATAGCATTTGCATGTTATTTTTTTATCATTCTCCTTCATTTCATTATTTCATTAAGGGTTTGATTACCAAAGTGGGTTTTGACCAAGGAAAATCCCTATAATCTAACCCTTAACCATTTTTCCCCTTTTGCATGTGTGTTTGTAGACTTGTGTGTGCAGATTTGACAAGCATTTAGGTGTTGAAAAGTGTATAAGAAGTCAACAAAGTGTTTTGAGTCAACTACATCCTATTTCAAGCTTGGAGAAGACATTTTATCCGTTTTCCACATATTTGACTTGGGAAACCTAACAAGCAGAAAACCTCAGATCTGGTGCTATAGAATTGTCCCCCTAATTTCTCAAAATTTTGGGAGAGGACTGATTCACCATCAGTGGTGAATGAGTCCCACCTTAAGGCTAGAAATCCAAATTTTGTCAGATTCTAGATCCCAACACTTAGAAACCAGTTTCTGACAATTTTCATCAAAAGAAAGATTGATTCGCCATCAATGGAAAATGAGTCCCATTGGACCTGATTTTTTGTGATCTCAGAAAACACTCAGAAGATTCTAGATTCTTCATTCTCTACCTAGGTGCACTCTAATTCAACCCCTTTTCTTTTTTGTTTTGCATTTGTTCATTCACAATTCATGTTTGCATATCACATTATGTTTTCCAACATTGCATAATTCTTAGGTTTTGCATACATAATCAGTCAATTAGTTCATCTAAATGCACTTAGTTCATTTCATTTAGTCTAAATAACATCATACATTGTATAATTTGAGTGAACCAAGCATAGATTTTGTGTATTGTTTTGTTTTTGTATCCTAGGGTTTCTTAACTTGCATTAGTGAAAGACTCATTTAGATTTCATTTTTGCATTACATATCATTGAAAAAATTGAACATTTTCATCTTCATCCTTAATTAGCATCTGAAAAGCATTAGAATCACATTAATTTTTTTGAAAAATACAAAAAAATATCATACTAGGACTCATTCGCCACCCTAGGTGAACCAGTCCACTTGCACACTCAGACTGCATTTTTATACATTTTCTTGCATTTTTCTGTATTTTTGGTCTTTGTAGTTTCTTTTTTGTTTCAGTTAGCAAAATTTATGTTATTTGCATTTTGCACTCCTAAATTGCATTGCATTAGCATTCACCCCATCTTTTGTGGTACTTGTATGAGTGTTTGGCGCCCCATTGATAATACTTTAGTGAGATGAAGTTCTAGACTCATGGATTCCCGTGATAGCACTTTCGTTGTGGACCTTGGGATCTCAAGAGCTCCTACTCCTAGTATGGAAAATGGTGCATTAGGCATGGAAAATACCACTTCTATGTCTTCACCTTTCCATCCAATGAATATTGACACACAAAACAATTCCATCCCACAAGAAAAGTTCATTAGTATTCATGATGATTTTGCACACTTACAACAAGACTTATCCCTTGAAAATATTTCCACTACTACCATACCAACCATAGAAAACCTTCATCATTTGATTGAAAGTGATGATGGCCTACAAGTTATGAAAAGAATTGCTGAGATTTATAATAAACATGCTTCTTCTAATTCCCAATTAGCAAACATAGTTCCAAACCAAGGAGGACCTCACATTCCTCCCCCTTCAACCATAGCATCCATACCAAATTATACCACTCCTCATGTTACAAAAACTATGCAACAGGTTAGTCATGTGGCTCCTTCTTTCACAATTCCAACTAGCATTCATAGTTCTATTGTGGCATCACAAAACCCCTCTACCACCTTCACCCCTCTTAGTGTCCCTTTCACTTCCCCTAACATTACATACACTCCATCACCATTTTCTCTTCCACCTCAAACCACTTACCCCGACCCCATCATTACACAACTCCTTAATATTGTTTCATCCATGCAACAAAAAATTTCCACCATTAGCCAAGGTCAAAACGCTCCACCCACATATCATATTCGTAGTAGCCCCTTATCCTTAGAAATCTTATGCACTCTGATGCCACAAGGGCTAGAAATGCCTAGGTTTGAGAAATAAGGAGGTAAAGGAGACCCTATTAACCACCAATGCTTATACAACTTTATGCAGTGATTTTGTCCTTGATGATAAACTCTTAGCCAAAAATTTTCTTAGGACCCTGAAAGATACTACATTAGAGTGGTTTTCAAACTTTCCTAATCATTCCATCTGATCATTTAATGAGCTTGTGGATGCCTTCATAAGTCACTTACAAGTTCATATGACTCCTAAAAAAATAATGGCTGATCTAATGCGTTGTAGAAAAAATGCCGATGAAAAAGTAACTAACTTCATTTCACGTTATCAGTCATTGTATGGTCAAGTTGATGTCAAAATTCCTGATTCACATCTACAGAAGATGTTTATCAAAAACTTGCACACAAACCTTCAGGATAAGTTAACTATGATGAAATTCCCTTTATTCATGCACTTATGCACAACCCTATGTGAATATCATAACTCAGTTTCAAGTCGTGATTCAAAGTCCACTTCTAATTGAGCTAAGAAGTCTGAGCAAAAAAATCAAAACAACATGCAAAACCTTCACAAACCAAATAGAGGATTTTTACAGTTCAATCCACCTCCTCAACTTGTTCCAAGTCAAGTGGCAGTTGTTAAAGCAGTGGTGCACTATACCTATGGGGACCCGAAGAGAAAATTTACTCTCTTACCTAATACCCTCCATAATACAATGAACCAATTTCTCCAACAACAAATGATCACCTTGCCTACCATCAAACCACTTGATACCACCAAACCTTTAATACCCACCTTTAAACCAAATGCTTATTTCCATTTTCATTGCCAAAATGGCCATGACACCGAATAATGTAAGTGTCTCAAAAACTTAGTTCAATACCTCATTGATTCAAGATTTTTTTCCATTGAGGGTGTCAATGATCAAGGAAATAAGTCCATTGCACCCCCTTACTATAATTTACAAATATTTACCAATCCCATGCCTAAGCATAATGTTTCATTTTTCAAGGCTAGTGAACCTTCAAACCCTCAAGTCATTAACATTGATATAAATAATGAACAATATGATATAACTCCAAATGTTACCCAAGTTAATCCTATGGATGAACTTGTGGGTGCAATAGACGTTATCCCTCGTAAGGGCCCAACCAACAAAACTCTTGATATTAGTTTCTCTTCTAAAGATATACTTCAAAAGCTTCCTGATGGTCCTCTATACATAGCTACTAGAATATATGATATGCCCACCAATGGGATATTAATAGATCCCACCTGTGGTGAGAATGTGATCACATAAGAGTTTCTAGTATTACATGAGTTGTATCAAGATGACTATAATAAACCAATTGCATGGATTAAAACAAATATTGGTTTTGCATGCCCTACAATTGGATCAATCGTACTCCCCTTACAAATAGGACCCACAAATATGGAGATAACATTTTCTATCATTTTGAAATTAGATCAATTTTGTTTGCAGATAGGCCACCCTTGGCTTCCCTCAATGAAAGTGTTCCCTTTAGTTGTTTACAAATTTTTGAAGTTTCCATATGGCAATGAAATATTTACCATACACCATAGTGGCTTTAATCCATTATCATCTAAAGGTAATTTTTCCTTAGAAACCTTTTGGCCTGAACCTATGGAACCCATCACCCCCCGTAAATATTTCTTTTTCATAGCCTATCAAAAGTTCAAAGCCAAATGAATAGTCGAGTTATCTCTTCATTACATGTCCCCGTCCACTTCCACTCTTCCTATCCTCAATAAACCATGCTTCAGCCTGAGTCTAACATTGAACAAACCATACAACCTCATGAGAAACCTACCATAGACACTTCCCATCCATCGTTTAAATGACCAAGAGAAAATGAAACCAATCCCGTCATGCCTCCCCCCATCAAAAAAGTGTATAAAGCTAAAGAGAAAGCGATTCACCCGTATTCTTCGGTTTCTTCCATTCTTCCCACTCTAGAAGAAAAGGAACCTATGATGAATCAACCCACTTTTACACCTCAAAAAATTCAAAA
Organism: Sequoia sempervirens; assembly: GCA_007258455.2. NCBI lineage: Eukaryota > Viridiplantae > Streptophyta > Pinopsida > Cupressales > Cupressaceae > Sequoia > Sequoia sempervirens. The sequence continues at coordinate 212,247,689 of VDFB02193867.1, read as the reverse complement.
TAAAATTAAATACAACCATGGTGCTAGGGAACATAGGTGTTGTCATCATCTCCTTGCTCGTTAGTCTCAACTAGATGAAAATAAAGACATCCAACCTCCACCTTTGATCAAAGCAATAGATGACCAACCTCTTTCTTCTAACCTGCCATAAAATGACACAGTCTGGCCCTCACGACAAAATGAACAAATCCAACAACCACAAATTTTGATACGTCCTCCTTGGAAATAACCCTTCGTCCTCCTATAGTAATCAATCTTGGTGATGATGATGATGAGGATATCACAAAAATAGATGAAGAAGTGAAAAATGATCTAAACTCTTTATTTTCATCTACCATGACCTTAAATGACAAATCTTCTCAATCAAGTGAGAAACTTGGTACATCTCCTAGTTCAACGTTTGCAATTCTTCCTTTGGACAGCTGATCGCCCTCACAATACATTGAACATGATTGGGAGGAAGATGACTTGTTAGATGGTTGAATTGCATTCACCTTACTAGCCTTTTACATTTTTATTTTTTCTTTCTTTAATTATTGTATGTGTGTATCGTGTTCCCCCATATCATGCGTTTGATTTTTTCCCTCTCGTTGTACACTTCTTCTATTTGTACCTCTATTCTTCTATATGTCGTGCATTGCCTTTTTCACTTTTGTTTTTTTGTTTCCTTTTGGGGATGACACAAAGCATTGAGATGCCCTATGTCTCTTCCATGTTGACCCAAAAGGTCCTTTTTCTCTTTTGTTTTCACTTGTGTTTCCTTTTGGGGATGATGCAAGGCATTGAGACTGAAGTGTCTCCTTTATGTTGACCCAAAATCTTTTTCTTTTCTTTTCGCTTGTGTTTTCCTTTTGGGGACACATTGAGACCACAATGTCTCTTCCATGTTGACTCAAAATGGACTTTTTTTTTCTTTTTTTTTTGCTCTCTTTGTGTCATTCTTCCAGTTCTATGTGCTTTGGGGAATGATGATAGTTCTGAGCTCCTTAGAAAAAACATTGCAACAATGAACATATTGACCCTAAATCCATAGATCCCTTATGTTTTTGGTTTGTTCTCTTTTCTAGGGGACAACTCCCTTTTATTTCATTTTTATTTTCGTTTACATGAAGCAACCTAACTCAAAAACATATGACTTGGCATAGGGCTTTCTGAGTTGGCTCTCATGTATTTTTTTATTTACTTTTTGCATTTCCTTTTCTTCGCTACTTTAAAGTAATTTCTCACAGAATGGTGTGTAGCAATTCCTTTAAAGTGGGGGGCATGCATTACCATATTTCATTTTGCATTCTCAGTTCTTAGTGCAGCGTTTTTGTTTCATATGATGCGTTCATCACTTTGTGGATGACATTGGGTATGATTTCCTTCATAAGAGTGATCTATCTTAGCATATTACATTCCTGTTAGTGGCCTGATGCGATGCACTGCATCCACTAAGTTGTGAATATTTTATTCTTTGATTGGTCCTCTCTTGGAGACATTAGACATAATATTCCCTAAGTGGTAGACCTCGCATAAACTTAACAAGACTCCTTTGAACATCCTTTCCATTTTACACTTTTACATTTTACATGTTTGCATTTTACACTTTGTACTTTTTGGCACCTTGCATAACACAACTTGCATGCTTGTGGTACCTTAATTTTTGTTCATGGGTTCTAAGCATATGAAGCTTTCTTGTATCATGAAGCACAAACCCACATTTTCCTTTGTCGCGCCTTGTTAAAGTTATCAGGAGGTATAACTTTAATATGGTTGAGCAAGAAGCCCATTCAGTGGTATGAATTTCCCCATAGCCACCTATGTGTTTGTGAGTGCATACCAACTAGCGTATACATCTTACCTTTTGGGTCTTCTCACCCAACTGACCACCATGAGTTTTGCTACCCCAAAGTGAGTATGCATTCTCTTTTTCAAACAAGCAACCTAGATCTAATCCACAACTAGTTGGATAGATGATTGAAGCTTCATCCTATCCCTTCATTTCAACATGTGTGTTCCTTTGTTCTTATGTTATTTTTCCATGGGATCTTCATCTTGGGGGCTTGATCATCCCTCTTGATCATTTTTATTCCATCTTGCTAACATAAGTTCATTTGGAACCTCCCTCTCGATATGCATGGCTACTTTAGTGTGAGTTTTGAAGCAAGTTCATCCTCTCACTAAAGTGGGGGCTAAATGTGCCATAGAAAAATGGCCCCTTGTCATTTTCATGGTCTTTTATTCCTTTCTTCACAATGTTTGGTCTATTTTGCTTTGATTTATTGATGTAATATGGCTTGAACATGCACATTTAAGTCCTTAAAAATCAAATTATGAAATTTGTGAAGGTTTTGTGAAGTGTTTTAAACATTTCTACACTTTTCTAGACTCCATTCATTACAATTCACCTAAAAATCACCTTTTCATCACTAATCAATTCCTATTTTGAAGTGTTGTAAAGTCTTGTACCAAGATTTCATGCTTTTCTAGGCATAATTTCACTATTTACAACTAATAAGTGTTGTAAGTGTATTTTTGAATGTAAACCTAATAAATAACATTAAATGTGACTTAATTCCTGACACCCACTTTCAAGCCTAAGGTGGGACCCATTCACCATGGGTGGCAAATGAGTCCCTCTTGGCTCCAAATTCAAAATATTTCAAATTTCCTTTTGGGTTTTTATTCAAACTTACTTGATGTCAGCCTGTGATGAGGTATCAATGGGTTACTAAGGCACAAGAATGTATAAATAAGTTTTTTTCTCCTCATTTTACATCTCCTACAATATCCTAACTCATTCAAGCATTCAATTAGCATTTGAGCACTTTGCATCCTATAATCAAGCATCAATCAAGCATTCAAGAGCACCCATTGACATATCTTCAAATTTTCTTCAACAAGGGTTTGGTAAGTTGATAGCATTTGCATGTTATTTTTTTATCATTCTCCTTCATTTAATTATTTCATTAAGATTTTGATTACCAAAGTGGGATTTGACCAAGGAAAATCCCTATAACCTAACCCTTAACCATTTTCCCCCTTTTTCATGTGTGTTTGTAGACTTGTGTATGCATATTTGACAATAATTTAGGTGTTGAATAGTGGATGAGAAGTCAACAAAGTGTTTCAAGTCAACTACATCCTATTTCAAGCTTGGAGAAGACATTTTGTCTATTTTCTGCAGATTTGACTTTGACAACCCGATAAGTAGACAACCTTAGATCTAGTGCTATAGAATTTTGCCTTGATTTCTCATAATTTTGGGAGAGGGTTGATTCACCATCAGTGGTGGATGAGTCCCACCTTAAGGATGGAAATCAAAATTTTGTCAGATTTTAGATCCCGACACTCAAAAACCAGTTTCTAACAGTTTTCATCAAAAGAAATACTAATTCGCCATCAGTGGTGAATGAGTCCCACTAGTGATTTTTTGTGATCTCAGAAAACACTCAGAAGATTCCAGATTCTCCATTCTATGCCCAGGTGCACTCTAATTCAACCCATTTTCTTTTTTGTTTTGCATTTGTTCATTCATAGTTCATGTTTGCATATCACATTGTGTTTTCAAACATTGCATAATTCTTAGGTTTTGCATACATAATCAGTCAATTAGTTCATTTAACTGCACTTAGTTCATTTCATTTAGTCTAAATAACATCATACATTACATAATTTGAGTGAACCTAGCATAGATTTTGTGGAGGGTTTATCTCTCTCCTTTTAGGTGAAATACCCTAAGAGTGCAAGAGTAGCCTATAAGGCCTACCGAAAAATCTATGGTTCAACTAGGTTTGGTGTTTCTTCCACCATCATTTTAGATAATACTAAAGCATTTGTTGGAACCTAAATAAGTAATTTATAAATTATGGAATATATTTGAATCCATCAAGTAATGTCTTAACTGAGAACAATAACAAAACCTCATTAAGATAATCAAGATGACCATTAAAGATAGTATAAGGTCTTTGTATAGTAAGCTAAAAATATCCCTTGGGCTGATAGGATTACTACTAAGAGATCCATCAACAATTACCCTTTCATGTTACTCTATGGAAGAGAAGCAAGAATTCCTCTATCTTTAGAGTTTCCAAGTCTTGAGCTAGCACATTAGCTAGAAACATAAAAAATGATGCATTGATCATTAGGTTGGTTGAGGTAATAGAGTTTGAAGAAATAAGGAGCAAGGCCATGCAAACCCTTTTTGACTCAGGGAACATTTGATAGGAAGACTATCCAGTAAAGTGTTTGAGAAGGGTGAATTGGTATTAAAATGGGATGTAGATAGAGCCAAGGCTAGTAGACATGATTTTTTTGATACCATATATGGTGGCCATTATATCATCAGTAGTTTCAAATAGGCCAATCCATTTAATCTCTCTAGGATGCATAGTGATTCTCTTCTTATTCCTATCAATGGGATATACCTCAAGTATTGCTTCTAAGGTAAATTGGAAGAATTCATGTACTGTAGCAATTTACTTTCTTTTTTCAAGAAGTTATTTTCACACTCTCTATTTCCATTAAGGAAATTCATGGTCTAGGTTTATTTTTTGTGTTTCCTCTAAGTGATTTTTCACATGTCCTATTTTATATTTTGAGGCATGCCTGATTTGATTTTGTTATCCTTGACTCCTATGCCCATGTGAACCTGAATAATGAACAATTTTAATGATCTAGTTCATATGGACCTTACACTTTCGTAACATTTAATTTTATTAATAAATGGTTACATGTAAAATATCTTGTGAACTAAATGATTTTATTTTAAAATGTTCAATTTAGATGGAAGCTAGATTCCCACAAGAGGCTTGCAAGTGGAGAAATTCACGTGAAGCAAATTCAAGGAAAATGCTAAGTGAACTTGAATTTACCTTTTGGAAGGGTAACTTTGGATGGACATTAGGTTCCCAAAAGATTTTGACTTCCAAAAAAAATTGAACTTGGCTTGATGAGCATATTTAATTGAAAGAATAAGCCATCAATTAAACATATCTTACAAAAAATGTACAACAAAAAACTTACATAATCCTTGATTTATATTGATAAAAATAATATTAAATTAAATTCAAAGGATACAACAAAATAATATTTATATACTGAATTGTATGTTATTATATTGACAAAATTATAATTATCTTTGTTCTAAATTTCAAATAAATACCAAAAATAATTACAGGTACCCATCCCAAATTACAAACCATAGATTCAAACCCTTTTCAAAGAAACAAGAGTCCCTTATATACAAAATTGAGCACGTAGGCTCCCAAATGTAGTCACATAACTCACATGATATTTTACATTTACATTACACATTTCAATTTTTTACATTTAATTACAGGTGGGATTGAGACCTTTACAAGATATTGTTTCATGACACCACTCATGAAAAAATTTGAAACAGACTATAACATTCCTTTGGAACTATTCAAGACTATTAAGTTTGTAGCTCCCATTTCCTTCCGTGACTAAGAGCATGCAAAATTTTAGAAACCAATAGAAACTCAACACCTATTAAAGAGTGGGCCCAAAAAAAAGATAATATGCATGGATCACTTAAGCTATTTAATTTTGCACATGCAAAAATATTTATAAGTGGTTTCTAAGGATAGGAGGGGCTAATAAATCAATGAATGAAAGGGAGCTTATATACAACTTAAGAGACTGAGAACTTGGTCAACAAGTCCACATGAAATTATAATCAAAGGTAATACAGTGAATGAAGGAAAGGGATTTATATGACTATGGAATGAAATTAAACCTAAATTTTAAATAATTTTGTCAAGTTTTAATTCTCTATAATAAATATCATAACCCTTAAGAAAAACTACCACTTATCATAAATTCTCATGAAAGTTTGCAAAAGTATTAAACTCATAAAAAATAGACATTCAAATTTTTCTCATAATCAAGTTTGAATCATATGCATGCCAAATTGACATAAAAATGAGAAATAAGAGAGTTTGAACCATATTATTTTCTCTAAAAAACTATTACAACAATGCAAAACTCTTACATATTTGCTTCTTCTCCATTACCACCACACACACCTTTCTTTCATCCTTTCTTGAAACTTCTCTTCATCACCCACTTATATTAACTGCCACTCCTTCATTCATTCAATTAAAGATAAGTGGACATTAACTTGGGTTTGTTGGATTTTATTCCTATACTAAGCATAATATGCTCATGTATAGTCCTCGAACCTCTCCCCACAACTCGAATTCCTCCTCCTAAAGTTGGGCCTCCCAATCACGGGCTTGTTGCAGCTCCTCCTGAAGCTGTTACACTTGGGGATTTGCACTCGGCCTCACAGTTTCCACCTTCCCATTGAGATCATCAAGTTGGATCTATAGGGTATCATGTGCCCTCTTTACACTCTCTACCCATGTCCTAGCTTGGTCTCACTCAAACAATGTAGTATGAAGCTCAGCCACATGTTGATCCATCTTCCCAGTCATGGTGGTGATGCCGGTTGTCCTCTACACCATCTCCACATGTGCCTCCTCATAAGTAGTCCTCAACAACTCAACATGCTCAAACAAGTGGGAATTTCACCCCGTTGACACTGGCCTGTACGTGTCAAGGAGGCTCCCCCATATGAGAATGACTGGGGCCACCTCAGCTATGCACCACCTAATGAAGGAAATCCACTCTTATGTGTTGACTGCAACCATAGAGAAGTAGATGCTATTAGTACCATATCATATAAAATCATGTGCATATATATATGAGATAAACTAAATTAAAATAAGAAGTACTAAAAGGAAATAACATAAATCACTCTCATACCTAGATCCATGATTTACTTGTGTGGATCAAGAGGGGGTGCAACATTTGGTCCTACTCCTATTGTTACCACAAGAGGGACAACGATCACCAAAGGTGGTGCTGACAAGACTGGAACTAAAACTAGGGGTGATGATAACCATCACCACCATTTGGGTCTCTTCACCTCTCCACCTTCTGCTATCTCTCCCTCCTTTCCATCACTACCACCATGATCTTATCCTCCCTACCCCTATGCACTAAAATTTCCCATGGGGGAATGTGCTGATAAAATTAGGGAAGGGACCACCAGCACCCACCATGCTCTAAAACCGTGGGCCACTCGCCATCATCAATCATAAGGACCAGAGGCTAGTTATCATTATCTGACTCATCATCACTATCAGTGATATCCACAATGGTCAAATGATGATGATTTCTTGGCCGAGTATCACTCCTTTCCAATCAGATGTATGAAGGGGGAGTCAGGGGTATCATTTGTAACTACCCAAACTATTAGGCGATCCTATGCCAATAATATGGAACTATGATGTGGTTTAACCACCCCACTAGGAGATGATCATATTGCATGTGCCACAACTATTTCCTATCTATGGGCCATATCCCCATACCTTTATAAGGTCGACATCTCATGTATCATGATTGAAAAATATCAAACTAAAGCCACCAAAAACTAAGTTCTCCATATCTATAGTTGTGCACCAATGGGTATGTGTGCACCATTGGTATACCGGGAGCCATGCCTTGGGGAAACTCGACTGGATGGGTACATGTGATGTGTGCAAGCACCCACACCTATAGGAGCATGCACGATGTGAGATAGAATAACTCATAGTGGATGTATTGGAGATAGAATAACTCATAGTGGATGTATTGAAGGAACACAAAGACCATAAAGAGGGGGGGTGAATCAGTGGGCTACAAATTTTAACTTTCTAAGCAATATGACAATAAAAACTAAAATCATAAACTAGGAGAAAAAGAAAGGTAGCTAAACCAAACACACAAAATGCATCCCATAACACAAGATATACGAGGAAAACCCAAGATGGGAAAAACCTCAGTGAGAATAGATGCTAGAGACTATTGCTATAATCCAACCTCATAGTAAAAAAGCTTTTTGTTACAATTTATGGGAAACAACCCAAAAGAACACCAATTCCATGTTTATGAGCACCAACTCAAAGGAGCTTCTACCCCTAATTTGAGCACCCACTCAGATGATTATACAATAATATATTTTTATTACAATTTGAATATCATGTTACAAATGAAGTTTTGTAACTCAAATAGATTTATGCACTTGAAATACTTTTGTTAACTTGTTGTCCTCAAACAACTTCTAGTCTTCAATCATTCACTACCTTTGCAAGTTTTCTTGATTGCCTCCTTTTTGTTATTTTTCAACCTCACAACACACTTTGTGAACTCCTCTGCATCAGCACAATAGTTTTCTTCAAAAACTTATCATATACCTTCACCCACTTCTATAGAAATAAAACATTCAACACTCAGAAATGCATACTCTATTTTTATAGAGTTATCTTCTCTCTTTCTCTCCACTCGTACCCTTTCTTTCTTCTCTCCACACACACAAAGAGACTCAGAATCACTGTAATGAATAACTACCTTTTGTTATATATTAATCTTGTAGAACAAAGAAATTTCGTAGCCCTAATCTTCAAAATAAATATTTCAGCAACTTTTTTTTAGTAACAATCTGACATTCTTGTAGCAACTTTCTGTAGATTTATGATATTCCTGTAGCAGTATATTTTTAATTGGAGATATCTTATCTTCCTCCTGTTATCCCATTTGTAAGATTTTAATGCTCTTCTTGAGCAACTATATGATTCGATGCTACTATACATATTTAGACTGGTTTTCATTAATTAAAAATGCATCTTCCTTATTTTTTAATCAAAACAATAATCAGATTCATGTAGCATCGATTAGCCCAGTTTAACTACAACTTACAAATATGATTTCAATATCTAATCTATAATAAATGGATATCTCTATGTAGGGAATCACCATTAACTAAATAGACTCAGTAAGAGGTAAGTTATTCAAACAAAAGATTTAAAAAACTTTTCATTGAGCACTACTATAGAAAGATACTTCCCCGCTAAGCAAAGATTAACCAAAAATCTGATTTGGGTCGAACCATGTTGACCGCCAATACAACTTAGAAGAAGATTATAAAATTTGATAAAAAAAATCTGATATGCATCGAGCTAAGATAACCACCTATCTGATATGCATCGATTTAGGGTTAAACCACCACACTTTCTGTTGAAGGACACAAAAATAAATTTTTTTTTGCAATCCTCAAATCTGCATGTTATCCTTTTGTTGATATAACATCTAAGCAATGACATAATACAACCAATCTCCTTTATCCGGGCAAAACCCTAGCCAAAATAAAAGATGATTTAGTTGGCCAAACCTCCACATATTCACCAAGTTATTACTTAGCACGTCATTATGCCACAAAATTTATACCACATATATGCCAAATCAATATTCTATCATTGTTCCAAGTTGTAAAGTTGACTATTGTTGACTAGCCATTTAAGATGTTATTTGAGTTGTAAAGTTCTTGTCGCTATGAGGTTCCTGTAGCATGAACTACACACTACTGTAGCTACAAACTGTGAGGCTCCTGCAACATGAATTTCTTGTCACTGTGAACTTCCTGTAGCTGCATACAATGGTTTCTATACCATGAGTTGACATCAATGTAAATCTAATGCCGACCAACAAACTTAATTCCAACAATCTCCCCCTTTGGCATTGATTTCAACCAATCAATTTCTATGCTTTCAACTGAAGTTTCTCCACATCATACAAATAAACTTCTCCATCTGGATAATATTTACCAGCTAGATAACTTTCTCCCCCTTTGATAACAATGGCAAAGGGTGCCATAAGGACCATTTTTAGATTGGAGACCATTGTGCTATCATAAATTTGCACCTGTACTAACATAAAAACTGAATAGACATCTGATTGAACACACCACTTTAAGATTATCTCCCCCTATCATGAACATAACAAGGTTCAAATCTACACTAACCAAATGGTAATGCATATTCTAATATCAAGGAAATCAATAACCTTCTCCCCTAAGAAACATGGAAGTGGCCGCAATCATCAGAAACTATTGGTAGATATAGCAAGAGTATAGGGGTATCATATGAGTAGCAACCATCTCTCCTTGAAGAACCAACTCTCCTTGAACTTCAAACTTGACACTTCTACTCCCTTTGAGTAGAACAAACTCAGGAATGTAAGATGAAATAGAATAAGCTCCCCTTGAATCATAAACTTCCATATCTAGCTAAGTGTTAGAAGAGGGAGATACAACTCCCAATCCCATTCTCAAATATTTAAATGTCTCTTTGGGAAATGGTTTGGTAAGGATATAAACTATTTGCTCACCAGTATTCACATATTCAAGTTGAACTTCTTTTTCACTCACTTTTTCTCTCAAGAAATGATGCTTAATAGCTATGTGTTTTGTTCTTGAGTGCATAACTAGATTCTTAGAAATATTGATTGCACTGGAATTATCACTCATAATGGAAATGGGTTTTGAATATTCTACCTGAATATCTTTCAATGTTTGTTTCATCTAGAGAACTTGAGAGCAACATGAGGTAGCAACTATGTATTATGTTTTAGCTGTAGAAAGAGAAATATATTCTTTCTTTTTACTATGCCAAGAGACCAATCGACCACCAAAGATGAAAGCACCTCCACTCGTGCTCTTCCTGTCATCTATGCACCCAACCCAATCTGCATCTGTGCAAGCTTGCAATGTGAATTGATCATGTTTAGCATACCATAAACCATAGGTCAAACTACCTTGCAAATATCTAAAAATTCTTCTTATAGCATTCAAATGATATTTTTTTGGAGAAGACTAAAATATAGCTACCATACATACTACTTGTACAATATCCAATCTAGAGGCAATAAGATACAATAGACTTCTGATCATGGATCTAAACATGGTTTGATCAACATTAGGTGAATCATCATTCTTGGACAGCTTGCATCCAGTCACCATAGGTGTACTAACACACTTACAATCATCCATTTGAAACATTTTCAACATGTTTTTAGCATACTTGGTTTGTGAAATAAAAATTCCTTTGTCTAATTGTGAGATTTGCAAACCAAGAAAGTAGGACACCTCACCTAACATTGACATTTCAAATTCTTGTTGCATTTGATCAGCAAATTTCTTGTACAAATTGTCATGACTTCCAACAAAGATGATATCATCTACATAAACAACAATGATAATCATATGATTACCTTCCACTTTGATGTAGAGATTTGCTGATAACACATCCTTTCTTGAATCCTTACTAATGTAAATAGTTGTCCAATCTAGAGTACCATGCTCTAGGTGCTTGCTTTAATCCATATAGTGCTTTTCTTGATTTGCATACACAATCTCCTTTTTCAAGTGACTCAAACCCTTCAGGTTGTTCCATGTAGACTTTTTCCTCAAGTTTACCATTCAAGAATGTAGATTTAACATCCATTTGATAAAATTTGTTGCTCTTATATGTTGAGAATGCTAAGAACATTCTAATAGCCTCTAGTATTGCAACCAGGGAAAATGTTTCCTCAAAATCTATGCCCTTGACTTGTGAGTATCCCTTGCATACTAGTCTCTCTTTATTTCTAATCACTTTACCTTCTTCATTTTCTTTGGTTTTGTAGACCCATTTTGTGCCAATAATGTTCTTATCAATTGGCCTTGGAACTAAATCCCATGTTTTGTTTCTTTCAATCTGTTGTAGCTCCTCTTTCATATCCTTTATACAATCTTCTCTCTTGCTAGCCTCATTTGTAACTCTTTGGTTCTATTTAGTTAGAAGACATAAGTTGACTTGACCATCATTTGCAGCATGTATTCTTCTAGTTTGCACACCACTATCTTTTCTTCCTATAATTTGATCTTCAGGGTGGTACTTCTAAACATACTTGCTAGGGGGTTTGTTTTGAGTTTTTTCAACTATATCGTCTTCATTTTCTGATTGCTCTTCACCTTCATTATGATGTTCTTCAATCTGATTTTCTGATTTTTTCCTTGATTGATGCAAATCTTCATCTATTCTCACGTGTACACACTCAATTAATCTCTTGAAATGTTTGTTGAAACACTTATAAGCCTTAATATGGGTCGAGTATCCTAAGAATATTCCATTATCACAGCTAGCATCAAAGCTACCAATCCCATCATCATCTTTCTTGATGAAACACTTACTACCAAAAAAATTGAAGTATTTAACAAAAGGTTTCTTACCATACCATAGCTTATAAGGTGTCCTTTTACTATGCACTCTTAGTTGGTCCCTGTTTAGTGTGTATACTGTTGTATGAACAACCTCTTTCCAATAAACATTTGGTAGATTTGACTCATTAAGCATAGTTCTTTCCATTTCTTTCACATTCCTATTCTTCCTCTCAATAGCTCCATTTTGTTGAGGTGTTCAAGCAACAAAATATTGTCTTATAATCCCATGTTCACAATAATCCTCAAACTGATTTGATGTAAATTCTCCACCACGGTCTCATCTTAAACATTTCAAATTGAAACCACTTTCTTTCTCAACCATTTTTCTGAATACCTCGAACCTTTCAAATGCTTGTGACTTATCCTGTAGGAAGGTTAACCAATGTCATCCTTGAGTAGTCATCTATCAACAGAAAAAAAATATTTTTCACCATTTAAAGATCTTGTCCTTGTAGGACCACACAAATTTATATGTACTAACTCAAGTGACCTTGTGGTTGAGTACTCTTTAGTCTTGAAACTCACTTTAGTTTGCTTCCATTTTTGACATTCATCACAAATATTGTTTGTTGGTTTAGTTATCTTTGGCATGTGTCTCACATAACCTTTTGAGCTTACCTTGACAAGATTGTAAAAATTTATGTGACCTAGCCTCCTATGCCATAATCAACCCTCATCCTTCTATCCAATCATACATTGAGCTTCATGACATTCTTTCAAGTTGTAGACATTTCCATCTGTTATTTTACTTTTAGCAACTAATCTTCCATTTTTCTCTTTCCTGATTTCACATCCTTTGGAATCAAATGAAAATTTATAACCGATGTCACACATTTGACTTACACTAAGTAAGTTATGTTTTATCCCTTCAACATAGTATACATCCTTTGTGAGTAGTTTCCCATCAATGCTTAGGTTACTTTACCTTTTATCTTGATTGAGGAGTTATTACTAAGCTTAACTGAACCACGGTTCCAATCTTCTATTTGTTTGAATTTGTTCCTATCGCCAGTCATGTGGTTGGAGTAGCCACTATCTATCACCCATATATTTTTCTTCTCTACGTGTAATTTTTTTTGTGCTAACATGCTTGATTGAACTTTATCTTTACTAACTTCTTTCCATTCTTGCTTGGTTTCATTCTTCTTTGTTGCCACTTTTTGTTCATTTTTGTTCTTGGGGGAAACAACTACATTCTTTCCATGTTTAGTAGATCTTTCTCTACAAAATTTTGTTGTGTGGCCATAGTTATGACAATAGTAGCATTCAATATTCTCATTGAACATAGGAAAGTTGAAGCTTTTACTAGTTTGACTTAAAATTTAACAATCTGCACTCCTATGTCCCAAATTATTGCAATTGTAACACATAATATCCAAATCTCTCAATGGTGCAAAAGAATTTTTACTCATGAAATTTGGAGCTTCTCTTTTCAACATTTTGCAATGTATGAACTTATGACCATATGCATTGCATCTGAAACAATAACCATAAAATTTAGTGGCGTACCAATCAGTATACTGAGGAATACTTCTAGTTGTTTCCATTCTTGGGGCAGCAAAATTAACTTGTAGGACAATAGCGTTATCCTTTGGGGAAGCTATACTATCTCTTGGGATAGTAACATTTTCACTTGTGGTGACATCAATACTATCACTTGGGGCAGCAACATTTTCACTTGTTGTAGCAGTGAAAACAATCTTCTTCTTGGGTTTTTCACCCATATTAGAGCTCTCACCATGTTCATAGCCAACACCACTATAATCTTTGTTCTTTTTCTGCTTACCAAGTATATAATTTAGTGCATTAGTGTTTCTCTCATTTTTCATTCTCAACTTTAGATCTTCTTGACAATTTTCTAACTCTTTCCTCAGAGTTACTACCTCTTGTTCCAACACATGGCATTATTTTTGCTTTGCCTCAACTTCTGACTTCAAAACTTCACTTATTCTTTGTGCTTCTTCCAACTGTGTCTTTAGAGTGACAATACTCTTTTCTAATTGTTCTTGAATTTGGTATGCTCTATCTTCAACTTGTCTAATTCATCAAGAGCACAAATCAACTCTCCTTCAAGATCAACCTCAACATCATCCTTATCTTCCTCATCACTATCAACTATTTTTGCATTTTTAGATTGATTATTATTTTCAATATTTGAGGTCTTCTTGTCATTTAGAACTTCTTGAGACATTAATAGATTAACCTCTTTCTCATCTTCACTAGTGTCTTCAGTTGCATCATTTTCATCATCTGATATTTCACTGTTAATAGTGAGAAAACTTCTCTTCTTTTGAAAGTTTTTCTTCTTGGATTTGTAGAACTTCTTAGGTCTGAACTTATTAGTTTCTTCAGTGTTTTCTTCCTTCTTCTCATAAGGACACTTAGAGCAAAATTTCAAATCTTTCCACAATTAAAACACTTAAAGGGTAGCTTTTCCTTGTACTTGCCTAATCCTTTCTTCAATTTCTTGAAAAAAATTGCTTTAGCATTGTCAGGATCTTCTTGATCAAAATTTGCAGCTGCTTCTTTTCCTTTCTTCACTAAGTTGAAGGAAACTTCTCTCTCTGAAGGTTCAACACTCACAATCCTCATTTCATAGGCTAATAATGAACCAATTAATAATTCATCCATGGAGAAAGTCTTCAAGTGATCTCTAGCTTCTTCTATGGCAGAAACTTTAGTGTCATATCTTGTTGTTAATGACCTTAGAACTTTCTTAACAATTACATTATCATCAATATATTCACCAAGTCCTCTTACAACATTAACAATCTCATCCACTCTTAGTAAGTAATAAGAAATCTTTTCATCTTCTCTCATCTTCAGACCTTTAAAAAGAGCTATGATATTTTATAATTTAGCTTCCTTCACATTCTCATCACCTTCATAAATCTTTTGTAGTTTATCCCAAGTTTGTCTTGCAAATTTGTAGTGCATAACTTTGACAAACTTAGTATCAGACAATCCACTAAGAATAGCATGCTTGGCCTTGGCATTGTACTCACATTCCTTTTTAGCATCAAGATCAGTTGGAGGAGTTTGGGGAACATTATAATCATTTTTGACAATCAACCATACATCACAACCTAAGGAGGACAAGTAGGTTTCCATTCTTCTACTCCAAAAGGAATAGTTAGTGCCATCAAACATAGGTACTTTCACATAAGTGGATTCACGCTTAGACATTTTGTTCACAAATCAAAATCTACCCAAGCTGGAGAAATCTTTGTAATAGGGAACCAAAAACTTTTCTACCAATTGAAGGAACACAAAGACCATAGAGAGGGGGGGTGAATTAGTGGGCTACAAATTTTAACTTTCTAAGCAATATGACAATAAACACTGAAAGAATAAACCAAGAGCAAAAGAAAGGTAACTAAACCAAACACACAAAATGTATCCCACAACACAAGATATACAAGGAAAACTCAAGATGGGAACAACCTCGATGAGAATAACTACTTGAGACTACTGCTCTAATCCAGCCTTACAGTAAAAATGCTTTTTGTTACAATTTATGGGCACCAACCCAAAAGAACAACAATTCCAAGTTTATGAGCACCAACTCAAAGGAGCTTCTACCCCTAATCTAAGTGCCCAGTCAAATGATTATACAATAAGATATTTTTTATTACAATTTGAATATCATGTTACAAATGAAGTTTTGTAACTGAAATAGATATATGTACTTGAAAGACTTTTGTTAACTTGTTTTCCTCAAACGGCTTCTAGTCTTCAATTATTCACTACCTATGCAAGTTTTCTTGATTGCCTCCTTTATGTTCTTTTTCAACCTCACAACAGACTTTGTGAGCTCCTCTGCATCAACACAATATGTTTCTTCAAAAACTTATCATATACCTTCACCCACTTATGCAGAAATAAAACATTCAACACTCAGAAATGCATACTCTATTTTTACAGAGTTATCTTCTCTCTTTCTCTCCACTTGTACCCTTTGTTTCTTCTCTCTACACACACAGAGAGACTCAGACTCACTATAATGAATAACTACCTTTTGTTATATATTACTCTTGTAGAACAATGAAATTTCGTAGCCATAATCTTCAAAATAAATATTTTTGCAACTTTCTATTAGTAACAATCTAATATTCCTGTAGCAACTTTCTGCAGGTTTCTAATATTCCTATAGCAATATATTTTTAATTGGAGATATCCTATCTTCCTCCTATTATCCCATTTGTAAGATTTTAAAGGTCTTCTTGAGCAACTAAATGATTTGATGTTGCTACACATATTTAGACTGGCTGTCATTAATTAAAAATGCCTCTTCCTTATTTTTTAATCAAAACAACAATCAAATTCATGTAGCATCGATTTTCCCAATTTAACTGCAACTTGCAAATATGATTTTAATATCTAATCTGTAATAAATAGATATATATATCTAGGGAATTGCCATCAATTGAACAAACTCAACAAGAAGTAAGTTATTCAGACAAAAGATTTTGAAAAAAATTCATTGAGGGTTGCTATAGAAAGATACTTCACCGCTAAGCAAAGATTAACCAAAAATCTGATTTGGGTTGAACCAAGTTGACAGCCAATACAACTTAGAAGAAGATTATAAAATTTGATAAAAAAAAATCTGTTATGCATCGAGCTAAGATAACCACCTATATGATATGCATCAATTTAGGGTTAAACCGCCATACCTTTTGTTGAAGGAAAAAACAAATAAAAAACTTTATTTGCAGTCCGCAAATTTGCATGTTATCCTTTTGTTGTCATAACATCAGAGCAATGACATAATACAACCAATCTCCTTTAGCCACACAAAACCCTAGACAAAATAAAAGATGTGTTAATCGGCCAAACCTCTACATATTCACCAAGTTATTACTTAGCATGTCATCATGCCACAAACTTTCTACCATGTATATTCCAAATCAATAGTCTCTCATTGGTCCAAGTTGTAAAGTTGACTATTGTTGACCAACCATTTAAGATGTTATTTTAGCTGTAAAGTTTCTGTCACTATGAGGTTCCTGTAGCATGAACTGCACACTGTTGTAGCTGCAAACTGTGAGGTTCTTACCACATAAATTTCCTATCACTGTGAACTTCATGTAGCTTCATACAATGGTTGCTATACCATATGAGTTGACATCAATGGAAATATAATGCCAACCAACAAACTTAATGCTAACATGTATCACTCGAGATTGTGGTATAAATGAGAAAACATGGTCCAACCCTAGACAAACACAGTTTGGCAGTCCTCCATCATTGGAATACAATGGATGAGGCCCACATCAGGTGAGATCCCCACCCATCCATTATGACTCATATGAAGGATGTGATGACCATCACCCTTTGAATGAGTAGAATGGCCACTCGCCCATGCTCGTACCACTACATATAGATGTGGCTGGTAGTGTCTCTTGGCTTTATACACTTGGCAAAGAATTGCTAGAACTCTAGGGCCTCGCATGGTGTCCTTGTGTCATCATATGCCACTTGTTGTCTAGAGATGGGTAGGCTGAAAAATTTATACACATCCTCTAATGTGATGATCATCTCTTTGGATGACAGGTGGAAGGAGGAAGTATCTACATCCTAATGCTCCATGAGCACCATGAGCATTGGGGGATGGTAGCGCATGTTTGATAGGGTGTAGGCCCACCATAGACCCATGTGTCACAGATGATCTTGATCATCTAGGTGCATGCGCTTAGCCTAATCGTGTAGTGTGGTGAGCACATTTCCACCTCTATGCTCTCTCATCTTTGTCCACTCCTATAGTAGAAATAAAGTTTATGTCAGATCCATCTACATCATAAAATTCTATCTTCTACATCAATTTCCTTTTAGTTAGCCTTTGAGATAGAGGTGTGCTACATAGACGTTTGTGCAACACGCTAGCATCTAAGGCCGAACACTACCCAAAAAAAACACGTAGGGAAGACGCCAATGTGACTAGAGGCCGCCGACATGTTGTTGGGATGACAACACACTAACCGAATGCCTCCATGTTGGTTGAATGTCTGTGCTAATCTCAAAATGAAAAAAAATAGAAATATGTATTAAAAACATGAGATATTACTAGATTTCATATACCTCATAGACCTCGCCTCCCTCAGCTATGGCTGTGTAGAGCTGCATGATCCTCAAGTCTACATAGTCACATCTGTGAGACATTTTGCTCACTTTTCTCTCACAAAATTCAATAAACTCCTTGATGTGAATAGTGAAGATGACCCTTGTATGAGCCCTCTTGGGTATATATATTACTTTTCGCCCATTTTCCTGATAGAAGTGGTCCTTCCATCATTCATGTTTTCACCCCACCTAGCTGGCTGAAAAAATAAAAGGGGGCATATATTCACCTCTTCATCATATTTTTCTTTTGAACCACCAATTTTTTCTTAAGCTTTCTTCTCACCATGGTAGCTTCTTTTAGTTTTCAAACTAACCTAAATTTGAGTTTTGTAGAATGAAACTTCACACCTGGCATTATAATTTCTCATTGAGCTCGATCACTGGGGGAATCATCAGTATCTTCCTGCTTGACCTCTACAGCCTCTACAATATCCTTTCTACACATAAATTTGTAAAATTCAAAATTTCTATCTTGCACTAATTTTTTCTTTTTTACTTTAGTGTAGTTGATTTTTCTCAAAAATTAGCTCACTAAAGTGGGGGAAAAATGTAGTGTCATAAAATTGCACCTCATGGAAATTTTACACTTGTGCATTTGGCCTACCACATTTATGGCACCTAGCCACATTTACAACAAGATCCTTATGATTCATAATTTAATGATTTCAACTCCATTAGGGATAATGATGAAGCATTAGTAGTTCACCACCTCATTTCTTGCAAAGTTGTGAGTTGGACATGTGTGTGACACATGGACATCTACATGATGTGCTAGTGTCCCCAAAATTTCTGAGTTTAAATGAGGGAATGTCATTACCTTTTCCCATGAAATGTGTCATCATGGAATAATATCGAGTGTAATGGCTCTTCCCGCCCATGCAACCTCACAAAAATCTCCTTTTCACTTCTATTCTCCTTCATTCTCATTCTCTCTTTCTTCAACTTTCTCTTTGGCTTCTTTCTCTTCTTCATCTCTTCTCTACGATGAAGCCCTGCCAAATTAACATCTTGTCAACAACCAAGGCTCCCTTACAAGCACTTAACGTCATGTCCATCAAGCCAAGAGGGAGCCATAGACTATTGGTAATGCTCTCTTAGTACATTTATCTTGTCTATTTATTGGTGATGTGGGTTTTCCTCCATAGCGGGGTTTTTTTTATCACTCGTTTATTTATTTGTGATATGGGTTCTCCTCCATAGTGGGGTTTTCTTTTATCACTTGTCTTGTCTACTTCTCTTTGTGTCTTGTCTATTTTCTATCTATCTAGATTTGTGTGGAGGTGGAAACACCAAAATGGGGGTTTGACTGAGTCAAGCCCCAAAATAGCCCCAACACTTTTCCTCATTCTCCTTGTGTGTAGGTCTTTTGTGTGGAGCTCTATGAGAGGCTTCATAGCACATGACCTTCTATGAGTTAATGTTTACCTTACTTGTCATTTCCTTTCTTTCTAGCTTTTTGTTAAACTCAGTAAAATAGTCAGAATTTAGATATTGGGTAGATAGCAGATTCTGTGAGCTCCTATGTACAAGTTTAACTCTCTGTTTGTACGAGATGCCAGTGCATCCCTAAGACAATAGCCTATTACACTGTCGTCTGAGTCCTGCACTAACGACCTTTGGCTGAGAGCTTCCAAGCTTGTCCTAGAGGCCTGTGTAAGCCACTCTTTTAGTCCCCAAAGTCCATCTAAGAACATATCAAAACTCTCTTTTAAGCACATTTTTGCAATCTCTTTCATCTTATAACCTCCATCACTTGAACTTTTGTCATTGAGGTGATCGAGGGAAATTTTCTCCCTTTAGACATTCTTTGTCTTGGGACTTGGGAGTAGTGAATCCCCTCCTTGACATTTCCTTAGCTTCTTGTACTTTAATTTTTTGTGTTGTGAATTCCTTCAAGTTTCTACCAAAGCTTATTTATGCTCCTACTACTATGTCACTATCACTTTATGTGAATATGAATCTTTCACAAAATCCATTTTAAATTAATTTTTCTAAGATTTATATTTTGAGTCTCATAACATTATCTACAATATTTATTAGTTTTCATAGTATCACTAACCATTATAAGCTTATTTTGTAATTCTTATATGTTATTTCCCTCCTTGTTTCTTGGTGATCCAATAACCCTCATTTCCTATTTTCCCAAAGGAAGTTTTAATCTATGATTAATTGTACTTCTTCCATTTAATCCAACTTCCCTTTATCTTTTCTTTTATAAATATTAAAAATCTATATCCCTATTCCTTTCTATTTTTGTGTCATCTTTATAAATCTCCATTTTCCTATGTATTTTATTTTAAGAATATTTTAAAATTTATTTTCATACTTGGATCTAGATCATACATCACCTATATTAGAACTTTCACACATAAGTATAGTAAGGAATCCATTATATATGTGTTTACTATTATTATTATTTCTATTGGAATTCTAGCTAATATCTTAGCATTAAGAATATTGGGTTAAGTGTGCATACAAAATAAAATATTTTGATCAATCATTTAAGTTGAAAGGTTTAAAGAAGGGTTTGACCATAATAGTGGACTCTTATGTAGTCACCCCATTTTCACCCATCCTAGATGCAAGTTATTAGCTAAGTTCATTTCTTCAAATTCAACAATTCATTATATGGTATCATATTCATTACTCATTATCACCATTTTAGTAATTTCCTATAATTATTCTAGTTTGGTATACATTAGTGTCTCAATTTTTTTTTTTTAACTATTTTTAAGTTGTTCCAACTACCATACAAAATAGTCTTAATTTTAAGTATCAAGACACTTTCATTTCTAAACATCTAAGTAACAAATGTATTAATTAGATTAATAATTTCATTTATATTTCTGCACTTTATATTTTAAGAAAAATAATTTGAATGTTAGTCTAATTAATACATTCATTAGGGTAGGTTAGTCTCACTTCCACAATAAAGTATTGAATTTTCTACTCTTCAATCCACAATGATTTTTTAAAATATTGCATTGACCTTATTGCAACTATCATATCAAAGGAAAATAATTCAAGAATAGGTCATCGATGATGAGATCATGATAGAGAAGATCTCATTGCAAGATAGGAAGTCAATATCACAACAATAACTATGTGCATCTACAATGTAGAGATCAAAGACATGTTTACTTTAGAAGTAATCATTCACATATGAACTTTATATTCATAAAGTATTTTGAAAATACATTAACAATTAAATTAATTATATCTACTATCATCATCATCTAAAAATTAAACAAACTTATAACTTCTTATACAAACAAACATTTTATTTACCATACTAATAAATCAACTCATTTATATCAATCCAAAATCTATTCTATATGTTAATCTAATAGAATTATAGAAAAATTATACTTTAAACAAATTATTAAAGTATGGAACTCTAATGCTTAGACATTTATGAAACAATTCTTCTATTTCGTAAGTTCACAAACTTTCCTCACATTGAAATAGAAAAATATAAAGATACCCCATTATCTTAAGGGCATCCCTTATAATAATTAAAGAAATAACGTATGGAACAAAGAAAAGATATCCAAAAGTCAAAGGATTTAAATATATCTTTGCACATTTCTTTTTATCCTTACCTACCAAGGATGAAGCTCAATCAATGAAATCCATGTGCATGCACAAATAAGAACATACCTATAAAGATCTCCTATGAATGCTTAAAAAATATAAAAGAAAACATGGAAACCATAATACTCTAAAAGGGAATTGGTAGCTCTATTTTACACGTAAGAACTCCATTCAATCCCATCAAATTTCTTCTTCAAGAAAAAGTTAATTTGCTTACTCACAAAGTTCATAATCCACCTACTCAAAGTTCATGGCTTGTAATCCACTTTAAACTCTTCTGTCTATTTGCAAACTATAATTCCTTAAATATTATAGTAGTTGTTTTGGCCTCTACCAATTATGTAAATGTCCTCCTATATTCGACCTCAACTTTAAGTTCCACAGAGACCTTAAAAAAAATGGTGGTAGGGTCATTGGGTGGGTGCATATATGCATTGAACTCAACCTAATAATGTAGATCACATGAAATGATTTGATTGGTTTTTAATATTGTTCATGAAGCTAAAATATTGCATTTGGGTATATAATTGTAAAGGAAACAAACTTTTTCCTTAAATATAGTAGTTGAAGTTAATAATCTAAATTAATTAAGAAAAGTAAGTATTATCAAGGGTGTTATTTAATTCTATAATTCAAAAGTATTTGGTAATAATGAATATTTAAATATTGGACTAGAGTATGTTTTGGAGAAAAGATATATTCTATCAAAAGAATGATTTAGAATTTGTTGATTGTGTGTTATATTTTGGTTTAAGTCTAGTAGTATAGGTAAGATTTGTGTTTGTAGACTCATCATGTGGCTTTAGATTTGACCTTGCATAGCTATACAATCTACTCGACTTGCTTGATTGATATTTTTTTCTTATAATAATTCAATGGAATTTAGGGATGACAATATTTAAAAATACCTTGGAAGTGTTGTCATTTCGTTGCAAGGAGACAAGTTCTCCTAGGTCAATCTTGGAAATATGTGCAAAGATCAAACACATAGTCGCATGGGCTCTAGGATGACATATGTAAATTTGTTACACTTTATTGCACCAAATCCAAGTATGTCTCTATTAATTTCTCATTCAATGTTTTAGAATGAGAGGATTTTGAATGATTTTTTGGTATCTAAAATAAATGCAATTGAATGTGTTTACATACAAGGGCATATAAACATATCACATAATTCTAGTTTTAGTTAGTCCTATTCAAAGAGTGTATAGGGATGCATTGATTAAATTTGAGTTTTAAATTTTGAATTTGAAAAGGGTCAAGTATTTGATTATGAGATCAACCTTGCAACCATGAAAGTAACCTTGAACATAAGGAAGGGCCAAATCATCATGGATAAGATTAATGTATATGAATGGGGTGAGTGGTAAGTTTTATGAATGTGTGTAGAGGATAGGTAGGTGGCATAAGGAAAGGGACCTATTTTTTTTGAAATTGTAACATTTTTCAATATGTATATGTACTGAATGGGCCCAAAAATAACTAAAAAATAGTATGGGAATGTAAACCTCACCCATACATTTTTAATCTACTTTAAGATGTATCTAAATATTAGAATGGTCATGCATCTTTGAGTACGTAGCACTCATATAAATGCACTTAAAGGAAAAATTTAGAGAACAAAGGTATGGAAGAGGGTCCATATAAAGTTAATGAAACGTACAATGTGCCATCATGTTAGTATGTGCACTCTTCATGGATCTTGTAAATTATAGAAAAAGTTTACAATGAGTATCATTTATCTAACAAATAGAAATCAAGTATAAATAGGAACCTACACATCATCTAATAAAAAATAACATGGAAAATAGTAAATAATAATTTTGGCATGGAATCTATGGGACAAAAAGGTATGTGGAATGCAAAGCATGTCATGTAATTATTCTCTATGTAGTCAATTCCTATAAACTTGAGATAGGAACATTAATAACAATACATGCCTCGTTCAATTGGTTCTATGCATAGGATTCAATGAATTGAAGGAGAAGGAAAATTATACATGAAACTAAATGTAATATAAAGATAATAATATTAGTATATAATAATTTAAAAGTAAAAATAATGATGAATGCATTATTTAATAAGCATGCATAATATATAGAATGATAAAGCATGGTAAACATGTTTGGGATATATCTAACATCAAGGAAGGTTATCCCAACATGGGAAAGATAACATTTGTTGTGCTCATTGGTGGAAAAACTATGTAAGTACATTCATCACTAGGATAAGCATATGAATCCAATGTGGCAACCAAAATAAAGAACACATAAATTTTTACATAAAGAAATAAGTCATATGAAGGAATAAATGTTTAAGGAACAAATGGTAAGATGTTTCATGGGATATGAAGCCCCAATCTAAGGATGTAACCATAAAGCCATAAAGTACAAGGAGAGAAGGAATGATGTACCCTTATAAATATTTAAACATGAAAATGCAACATATATAAATAGAAGGCATGGAATATAAAAAAGTGAAAAGTATGTCAATCAAATGTTGGTTTATATGGGTCAATTCATGATGCCTCCAATGCAATTGTATAGCATGATGATATCAAATGTGATGGAAGAAGGAATGTTGCCTCAAGATTATAAAGGGTAAATGCTGAAATATAAGCTATAGGTATATATGGATATACTCTATAGTATCACTCATATATCATATAAAAAAATATTTCATCCTTTTACTTCAAATAGTTATGAATGTCTATTTTCATCATCCAAAAATTAAATCATCAAATTTTATCTTCATGAATTTATGTCACTTCTTTTTATTTGCATTATGTTTCTATTGTATTTGTATCTTGAACATTAGGATAAACCTCTCAAGTTTTTCATTTACTTCATATGATTAACTTCATCAAGAAAGGGAGTTGTTGTTCATGAGTATTCTTCATATTTATCTCCCCTGTAGTGTCTCTCATACTTTTTCCTTGATAGACTGACAGTTGATCTATTTATGATGAGACATTATGATGTTTGATTCATTGTTATGATGATGCCTTTGATGACACTTATATTATTTGAGGTTTTATGCATGTTATGATTAGTGTATGGTTTTATTTAGGTGACTATGGAGATCTGATTTGATTTTGAGGACTAACCCTATCATCAATGTTATGTGATTATCTTATCATGACTGTTATGTGATTATCATGTGATTGATCTCATTCTGATTACTATGTAGCCGATTGTTAAATATGAGTTGATTTGATTACTAGGTGTTGTTATTATTGATGTGATTGAGTGAAAGGTATAGTGTTTGATGTGGGAGCAAACCCGAGACACAAAAATAATGCACACAACTAGCAAACTTTATTATTATTCAATAATGAAAATATTACATGCAGAGGATCCCAAATCCTCGAGCTCTATGATTCATGCAAGCTACAAAAGTTTCATAAAATTACAAAATTACAAAAAAATCCCCTTTTTTGCAGCATGCGAACTCTTTTCCCCAAAAAGCTATCCAAAAATCAGAAACTAGCCCATAAATAGCCCCATTTCGGCTTGGAGCCAAAAACAACATTCAAGATAAGAGTTTTTACGGTTTGGTGCTAAAAATTACAATTTGAAATTCAAACATTGAGTCCTAATTCAAAAATTGTCAATTTTCCAAAAATCGGCGAACTTTCGGAAGCCATAACTTTTGATCCGGGACCGTTTAGTGCCTCAAACTGGACTCGAAAGGTTTTTCAGGGCAAAAAGCAAAAAACTGGAACTTGAATAACTTTCAAACCATGAATGATCTTGACTTGATTCTTTCACCAAAGTGCTTATTTTTCCATCATGAACCTTCCCATAAATTTTTGTCTTCCCATGCCTTCAAATTCATACCTGCTAAAAATAGCAGTTGAGCAAAAAAAGTAGAAAAATAGTTCTAAAAATTGGGAACTCTTATTCGATGAAAAGGGTATCCAAAAATGAAAAAACATCTACAAAAAGCAAACATAAGGAACATAAATGGAAAGCATATTTTTGGGTGATGCAAGATTGCCCTCACACCACTGGATGCTCCTGCATCAGTGTTGCATCACTCACTTGTGAGCACACTGCAACATTGTGATTCTCTTTCACAGTGTGTCTATTTACATGTATATGCATGGCCATTTTGTGTGTTGCAAGTTGTAGGTACCAAGCATTGACTCCACTTGAATGTGTAAGTCTGAGCGTGCCTTGAAACCTAATGGATTAGTTGATCAGAGATAACACTTGATCCCCTACCCTAGCCATCATCCTCGAAGAGGATGACTATCTAGTTTGGCACCTTGTCAGAATTGTTAGTCTTGTCAGTTTGGTCAGTTAGTGTTGCTTGAGGTTTTTATTTTCAACCCTGGATAGGGGTCACGTAATTATTTGGCATTTGGTTCTATTTAATTTAATTTTTTTGATAATCTCCTTTGGTTGTCTTATGCATTAAAATAAAATATTAAGTAAAAAGGTATACCTTTGATAAATAAATATATATAAATAAACAATCTTAGTTTATAATAAAATAAATTTATAATGTAATATTAAAATGAATAAATAATAATAATAAGGTAAATAAATAAAATATTATATAAGTCGGGTTATATAATTAAATTAATTATGATGTGTAAGTGAATGTTGGGTAAAATTGAATATTTGTCATATTACATTGTTATGATTTTCTAAATGAGATGCTTTTAATTGATATAAAATTAATTAACTATTGTGTTGTGTCAGGAAGGTTAATTTAATAAATCAAAAGCTAATTATAATTTTTAATATAGTTGGTTGGTCTTCCCATACAACCTTCATTATTCCTTCTCCTGGAAACATTTTTTTGGGGGAATTGTCTATAAATTTGTGGGGGGAGGGGTTGTGGATTAGGAAAAAAGGGGAAGTACTAGTGATGAGGGCGCAGACCGAGACTTAGAAAATAACCCACAAATAAGAGAATAATTTTATTATTCAGAAAATGGAGCTTCTTACATGCAGAGGATCTCAAATCCCCAAGTTCTACAACATATGCGAGTTACAGAAAGCTATAGAATCACCCTTTCGCAATATGTGAGCTTGTCCCCAAAAAGTTACCCAAAAATTAGAAACCCACCCATAAATAGAGCTCCTCTTTAGTTTGGAGCCAAAACAACATTCAAATTTGAGTTTAGGTGGTTTGGCGCCGAAAAATTACAACTTGAAGTTCAAATTTCAAAAGAACATTTGCAATTGTATCTTCTAGAAAGTGCGCCAACTTCCCGGGGCCATAACTTTTGATCCAAGACTCTGATTCGTGAACTGTTTGAACCATTGGAAAGGTCTCAAAGTCAATAACGCACTCAAAATCTGCTACGCCAATTTTGGCAAGTTTCGGGGCCGTTATGTTAACTCTAAGTGCCTCAAATCTAACTCAGAAGATTTTCAGGTGCAAATCTGGGAAACTAAAACTATAATATCTTTCAACCCAAGAATAGAAAATAAAAACCATAAATTGAGAATTTTATTATGATGAAAAGGGTATCCAAAAATGTAAAAATATCTAAAAATTGAGAAACTTGAAATTTAACTATTTTTGGGTGATGCAAGATTGCCCTTACACCACTGGATGCTCCTGCATCAACTAGGGATTTTCTTAAGCTCCCTTCAACATTTACCTATATATTGTGTGTTGGATGGTTACTGTCCTATGTTTTTTGGGGCTTTTGAGTGAGATTTTTCCATAGAGGACAAAAAAAAGATACACATCTAAGTGTTGGGATGAAGTTTTTTATGATGTCTCTTTTAATATTTATTGTGTTTGATTTCATGGGTTTTCAGATTTTTTAGAAGCAATTATGTTGTTTGTAGCATTTGAGGGTGTTTGAGTGGGGTTTTCCTTGAATTTCAATAGAACCTTAACTGTTTCCCTATTCTCCGTGCTTGAATTTAATATTTTCATCCTTCCCTTTTGATAGGGTATTTTGGTGTTCACCCAACTCCTTATGACGATATTTTCATCCTATCAAAAATTATGGTATTCGGCTCTATTACATGTATTAGCACAACCGTTATTGATGGATGTCTCTTTATTAAGCAATGTTGAAGAAGGATCTTGATGCAGTTAAAATGTTTCCATCATGCTTAATTGTTGAAAGAGAATTCTATGGTCTAGTTGGATTTGTTTTTGGGATAAATTCTAAATTGGTAAAATGAATCTGCAAAGTCACGTTTTATTCATAGATACTAAAGGATGCTTAAAACACATCTTTTAGCGAGTGATATATATTAAATAGGTTGATTTTTATGTGCAGTAGCTTGGTATCCTCAACACGGGCGCTAATGATTCTTTTAGTTTTTTTGTAATTTATTCATGAATATAATTCATACTCATTTTCTATTTTATTCCCCTGTTCGTAGATTATCTCTCTCTAAAGAGTTATATTCCCACTATGCATAATCAAAGTTTGTTTGTCTCACAACATTTTCAATTTGAACTTTCCTTTGTTCATTTCTATCAAAAGTAAAGAATTGAGAGTGACCCTAAATTATATTCAATAGTGTGCCAAAACTTTGATGCATATCTTGTAGTCATTACGTTTCATGAGATAACATCGATTTACACCCAACCAATTACATTTGCTTGAAAGTTTCTAAGGATTTTCAACAAATTCAATTTGCACATATTCTGCTCATTTCGTTCCATGAGATGAGTTCTCTTTTAGGGCCTTCTGTTAGCAATCATGTGCACTAAAACTTGTGGCATTGCTTCCTTTGCAACATCCTGTTTACTGCAATTTAAATTTGATAATGTTCTTTGTGACTTCCTTTGCTTTAAGCCATCTCAATTATTCTATAAACCTATTATTCATTTTCCTTTTGTTTTCTAGGCTTTGCATCACAAGGTTACAAAGTTGATGCATATTTGCTGCCTACAACATTTCCATATAGTTTTTGCATAGAATTATCATTAAAAATCTAAATGTTTCTTAAATGGTCTTCATCATGATGCATAGAATCAAGAGTGTGAGCCTGTATTATGATAAAACTTAATGTAATAAAAACATTATATTATGTGATTGTAATGTTTCTTAACCATTAGATTACCTTATTCCTAACTCATGACCTAGTTTTTTTGTTTCATGCATTGTTATTTAATTTCCAAAGCTCGTAGCTTTTACATGGTTTCTTGTCATCCATCTCCATTTTCCACGACCTTTGTCTGTGTGATCCTCGCATTGCTCCACAAAGTCCTCTTGACCTGCTTATGAGTGCATAGTCACAATTAGTTCTCTCTACTGCTTGGAAATTCCTCAGTTACTCTCCCATCGTCCATAGCCTCAATAATCCATTTAGGTCTGAGTGCTTCTCTTTAGAACAATCGATATGTAGGTCTAGTTCTTAACATTTTAATTTGGGTAGAGTAGGTTAAATTTCTTGGTTTTGAAATCACAGTATGTCTCTTTCGAAGTTGTTTGATGACGGTTTTCCTTCTCAAGTTGTATGCTAGAACAAATGGTTCAAAACCATACATTTTGCTTTAAAGGCTTAGCTACTTCCATTTATTCTTTCCTTGACTTAATTCCAATTTTGGAGACAATCTCATCAAAATTCTATTTTGTATTTCATTTCTAAAATAATAACTCAACTTGTAATAGATCAATCAATAGTTATATTTTACATCGGTCTCTATCTTTTAAAATTTTCCTCGTTATGTATCTCAAAAAGATTATGTTAAAACTGATGTTATTATAGTAGTTTTTGCTGTGTGAATTTTGTCTTCAATGGCCAAGTAAGATTATGCCCCAACTAAAGTAATCACGATAGTCTCTACTTTTTTAATTTCATTTTTCTAGGCCAAGGATTAAATTTTACTTTAGTGATTCATGTCTCTGAGTGTTGATAATACTCTTAGTAGCTAATGCTTATTTTTTTCACGTCTCATAGGTACTCACATTGTATCACCCCTACTTCAAACCACTTTGTCTATATATCGTATTTACTTATTCCTTATCTGAGGGATTGAATATCTAGTATGGGTCATTTAATGAAGCATATGCATTATTCAATTATTAATCTACTTAGAGAAGCGAACGAGGTGTTACACTTACCACAAATTTTGTTGTAGCCACTTATCAACTTGGGTGAATTCCCATTTTACTTCTTGTAATTGAATGAAGTAGCCTAGTCATGAATTCTCTTTCTAGATCATACTATCTTGAGATATAAGCTTTGGTTTAGGAAACCATATTCCAACTTATATGATGTTGAACAATAGCCTTGATTAGGGTGTTTCAAATGTAGTATCTATATAATGCATTTGGGGTTAAGGTAATGTGAATTAAGGATTTGATAAATTATATTATGATTGCCTTGTTTTGTTAATAATATATATATATATATATATATATATATATATATATATATATATATGTATGTATGTATCATATTATATTAGGGTTAAGAGTAAAAGACTGTTTTCTATTTATGTGATAGATTATTTGTCAAATGAAGAAACAAAAAGGGTATTTAATAAAAGATTCTAATCAAGGGTAGTTATGATTAAAATGAGTAATTAATTGTGTATAAAATTAAGTGAATTGATTTATTTCATAAATAGATAATTGAGAGTTAAAAGGAATGCTAGTATTACATGAAGGTAAAATATTAAATGATTTGGTTTACTCCTTGTTAACCGATTAGTAAATAAATGTTACTTATCTTTATAATAATTTAAAGATTCATTAGTAGACTTACCACATGAATCAATTAATTACAATCTTGTTATTTTAATATTATATTAAAGTTGCAATTCAAAATTAAGGTTTTCATAGCAACTAGTTCAATAAAGATGATGGTTTTATTAATGATATAGTTATTCATGATGGTTGAATTGTGGCTATGGGTTGGGACATGGGTTCATGTTGTCCTGACTGGTGTTTATGTGATTGTGATAAGTGTGCAAGATGGACAATGCCTTGCTCTGTGTAGGGTTTACTAGTTACAAGTAGGGGGAGTGGCTCTCAATGGGGGCTAAAACCAAAAGTGGTGTTCAAGACAACCCATTGGAGGGTTTCTTAATCTATTGATAACCTTAATAATGAATTATGGGGATGGGTAGAATTCACATTAAACAAGTTAATGATATGCCTCACTCATGGATCAAGTGCTTGTTTAGTCTTAAGATGAGATGGGAAGGCCTAGAGTGGGACAATCAATTACCTTGTTCTCATGAAATGTATGTTGGTTCCACATGAGTTTGTATGGGGGCCAAGGATCGGGAGAGGCTGCCAAGATAACCTAGGATCAGGATCGGGGTCTAGGAAGATCTACCAGGACAACCCATATCAAGTTATTTGATGACACTCCTCCCTATTGTAATCTAGCATTCCCTAGTTGTACTTTCTCTTTCTGTTGTGTGAGTTCCTCTAGAAGTGAAGTAAGTGTTGTAAGTGATGTTGGTGTTGCTAGTAGTGTTGTGTTGGAGTCATGTATAGCCCTTGTTTATGTTAGCCTATTGCTTTCCTGACTATCTGTTGGATGTGGTACCTTATGTTATCTCTTACCACGGGGGTGGACCTTAGAGTTCTACATGGTCAGGAGGTTGGTTCTTTTTCCCCATTGGGTATTCTTGTTGCATGTTCGTGTGCATGGAGGTTGGTCATTGCACTATGGACTCTAGTTCTTATTCCTATTGAGAAGGCATCCTTTCATGTAATTGTATATTGGATTGTATCTCTTAATGTAATCTGATGTAATCTTCCCACATGTACTATGGGAAGCAATGTTGTAAATATTGTAATGATGTAACAATTATCGATGAAATCTTCTTGCAAAGAGTACTATAAAGTAATGTATCTTGCATATGTTAGCTAGCTAGAAATGATATTTAATGTTTATTATTAGTTGTTATGTGATGAAAGTAAGTAATGTAGAATCATTAATGTGGTACTTTAAAATGAACCTTGCATGTTATATCGATCGTGTTATCCTTTAATGTTGATGAAATATTTCTAGTAATCTTGATTTGTGAGTAGTGCAGTCAAGGAACTTTAGAGGACCTAGGATTAGTTTATCATGTTATGTTATGCATTCTATTGTTGTAAAAAAAAAACTGTTCCATTAATTTGACCTAGTTTAGTGTTGTCCTCTAGGGTTCCTTCACGGGGGCGTTACACTTGGTATCAGAGCCCAAGTTTCTAACATAGGTTACTTTGGTTTCATATGAGCCCATTATTTTGTCCTAGTTGCTCAAACTCTTGAGATTATGTTTTCCTCCTAATGATGAGTCTTCAGCCACTTGGGAGGATGCATCTTGGATTTGGGAGTTGTACCCTTTCTTGTTTGCAGGCTTCCAAGAGTAAGCCTGATCGTAGAGGGGGAGGATGTAGTGCTTTTTATACTTTTTCCCTAATAGACTGATAGTTGATTTGTTTATGATGAGACATTATGATATTTGATTCATTATTATGATGATGTCTTTGATGACACTTTTGTTACTTGAGTTTTTATGCATGTTATGATTAGTATATGGTTTTATTCAAGTGACTATGGAGATCTAATTTTATTAGGAGGACTAACCCTATCATCAGTGTTATGTGATTATCTTATCATGACTATTATGTGATTATCATGTGATTGATCTCATTCTTATTACTATGTAGTCGATTGTTATATGAGTTGATTTGATTACTAGGTGTTGTTCTTATTGATGTGATTGAGTGAAAGAGAGTGTTGCATCACTCACTTGTGAGAACCTTCCGACATTGAGATTCTCTTTCACAGTGTGTCTGTTCATATGTATATGCATGAACATTTTGTGTGTTGTAGGTTGTAGGTACTAGGCATCGACTCCACTTGAATGGGTAGGTTTGAGCATGCCTTGAAACCCAATGGATTAGTTGATTGGAGATAACACTTGATCCCTTACCCTAGCCATCATGCTCAAAGAGGATGAGTATCTAGTTTGGCACCTTGTCAATATTGTCAATCTTGTCAGTTTGGTCAGTTAGTGTTGCTTGAGGTTTTGCTTTTTGACCCTAGATAGGGGTCATGTAATTATTTGGCATTTGGTTTTATTTAATTTAATTTGTTTGATAATTTCATTTGGTTGTCTTATGCATTAAAATAAATTATTAATTAAAAAGGTATACCTTTGATAAATAAATATATATAAATAAAAAATATTAGTTTATAATAAAATAGATTTATAATGTAATATTAAAATGAATAAATAATAATAATATGGTAAATAAATAAAATATTATATAAGCGGGTTATATAATTAATTAATTATGATGTGTAAGTGAATGTTGGGAAAATGGTTGTACCCATCTGTGTAAAATTGAATATTTATCATATTACATTGTTATGATATTCTAAATGAGATGCTTTTAATTAATTTAAAATTAATTAACTATTGTGTTGTGTTGGGAAGGTTAATTTAATAAATCAAAAGCTAATTATTCCTTCTCCTGGAAACTATTTTTTTAGGTGGAATTGTCTATAAATTTGGAGGGGTGGTTGTGGATTTGGAAAAAAGGGGGCGTACTAGGGCTTTTCTTAAGTTCCCTTCGACATTTTCCTATCTGGTGTGTGTTGGATGGTTACTATCATGCATCTGTTGGGGCTTTTGAGTGATTATTTTTTGTGGATGATGGAAACAAGGTACATGTCTGAGTGCTGAGATGAAGCTTTTTATGATGTCTCTTCTGATATTTACTTTGTTTGATTTCATGGGTTTTTATATTTTTTAGGATTAGTTATGTTGTTTGCAGCATTTGAGGGTGTTTGAGTGGGATTTTGCTTAAATTTGGGCACTCACATTTATATCAATCGAACCTTAACTATTTCCCTATTCTCCGTGCTCGATTTTAATATTTTCATTCTTCCCTTTCGATAGGGTATTCTGGTGTTCGCCCAACTCCTTGTGACGATATTTTGATCCTGTCAAAAATTATGGTATCAGCTCTAGTACATGTATTAGCACAACCATTATTAATAGATGTCTCTTTATTAAGCAATGTTGAAGAAGGATCTTGATGCAATTAAAATGTTTCCATCATGGTTTATTACTGAAAGAGAATTCTAAGGTCTAGTTGGATTTATTGTTGGGCTTAATTCTTTATTGGTAAAATGAATCTGCAAAGTCATTTTTTATTCGTAGATACTAAAGAATGCTTAAAACACATCTTTTAGCAGGTGATATATATTAAATAGGTTGTTGTTTATGCATAGTAGCTTGGTATCCTCAAAATGGGCACTAATGATGCTTTCAATTTTTCTATAATTTATTCATGAATATAATTCATACTCATATTCTATTTTATTCCTCTATTCATAGATTATCTCTTTCTAAAGAGTTGTATTCCCAATATGTGTAATCAAGGTCTGTTTGTCTCGCAGTGTTTTCAATTAGAGCTTTCCTTTGTAGCATTTCTATCAAAAGTAAAGAATTGAGAGTCACTCTAAATTATATTCAATAGTGTGCAAAAAATTTGATGCATAACCTGTAGTCATTGTGTTCCATGAGATAACATTGATTTACAGCCAGCCAATTACATTTTCTTGAAAGTTTCTAAGGATTTTCAACAAATTCAATTTGTGCATATCCTACTCATTTCGTTCCATGAGACGCGTTCTCTTTGAGGGCCTTCTATTAGTAGTCATGTGCCCTAAAACTTGTGGCATTGCTGCCTTTACAACATCCCATTTACTACAATTTAAATTTGATAATGTTCTTTGTGACTTGCTTTGCTTTAAGCCATCTCGATTATTCTATAAACCTATTCTTCATTTTCCTTTAGTTTTCTAGGCTTTGCACCATCACAATGTTACAAAGTTGATGCATATTAGTTGTCTACAACATTTCTATATAGTTTTTACACAAAATTATCATTAAAAATCTAAATGTTTCTTATTGGGTCTTCGTCATGTTGCATAGAATCAAGAGTATGAGTCTATATTATGATAAAACTTAATGTAATCAAAACATTATATTATGCAATTGTAATGTTTCTTAAACATTATATTTCCTTATTCCTAACTTGTGACCTAGTTTTTTTGTTTCATGTTGTAATATAGGGGGATTCGCTACTCATGAGTTCTCTTCACTCAAAGAGCCTCATGGGGCAAACTGACCTATACTACCTCAATGGAATAGCAGTGAGAGTTTCAAAATTTGAAGGAGTAGGTTATAGAAATTTTCTAGATAGACTATCAAGCTCTCGACCAAAGGACGACAACACAGAATACAGATGATAGTGCGACGTGTTGGCATCTCATAGGGACCAGAAAGCAAGAATGTCTCATAAAATTCCTAAGCAACAACTAGAAATTTGATTATTGAGAACTGACAAAATGTAGGAAAATGACATAATGCGATAAAGTAGTAGAATTGAAGTAAAGTAAAGAATAAATGATGAGGATATGGAGAAGAAAGGAAGGAGATACTTATGACTGTGCAAGTGATGAAGCTTCCATCTTGTGAGTTTCTTCAATACCTACACACAAGACAGAGAGAAATTGTTGGGGTTGTATAGGGGCCTGCCTCAATCAGACCCTGTTTTGGTGTTCCCACCTCCACGGACAGCTAGATAGATAGAGAGAAAAGTAGAAAGAAAGTAAAGAGCACTAAAGCACTACAAAACAGTGTTATGCTACTCAACCAAGTAATAGAGGAGAGGAGTGAAAGCTTACCACCTCCACCAAGGGCGCTCAAGGTTGCATGGGGGAGAAAATGAGAGGAACTCAAGCCTTTGCTGTAATGGTGTTTTGTTCCACACTTTCTCTACTAAAGTGGTGGAGTGTTGATGTTGCTGCTATGAAGTGTAAAGTGTTTGGAGATTAAGGAGATGGTGAAGGAGCTGTTTAGAGCTTGTGAAGGGATGTGTAGAAGATGGAAGAAGATAGTAGAAGATGAAATGCTCATTCAAGGGATGAATTTGAAGAAGAGATGAAGATAAATGGCCATATTCGGGTTGGTCAGCCGAGGAGGGCGTTACAAATCGACCTGCAATGGGAAGTGTAATGCCTCTATGGGCTCTAGACACAAGAATCTGCCAGGGAGGTAAGTGCGTCGCATGAACATCTGTGCGTCGTGCGAGCGTCTCTGACATAAACTCCACCGACGCTCAAAACAGGTGTCAAGAGTGATGCAAGTAGCGGGTTATGGTGGAATTAAGCCTCCAAACTTTATTTTCTAAGGTCGACAAAGGAAAAAAGGGGAATTGCACATAGGGTGCAAATTCGCTCTTATACACATGCATTGTTATTTAATTTCCAAAGGCCATAGCTTTTACATGGTTTGATGTCATCCATATTTGTTGTTTGTGGCCTTTGTCTGTATGATCCTTGCATTGCTCCACAAAGTCCTCTTGACCTACTTATGAGTGCACAGTCACAATTAATTCTCTCTACTGCTTGGAAATTCCTCAGTTACTCCCATCATCCAAAACCTCAATATGACATTTAGGTCTGAGTGCTTCTCTTTAGAACAACCAATGTGTAGATCTAGTTCTTAATATTTTAATTTGGGTAGAATAGATTAAAATTTCTTGGTTTTGAAATCACAGTATGTCTCTTTCAAAGTTGTTTGATGATGGTTTTCCTTCTCAAGTTGTATGCTGGAACAAATAGTTCAAAACCACACATTTTTATTTAAAGGCTTAGCTTCTTCCATTTATTCTTTCCTTGAATTCCAATTTTGGAGATGATCTCATTGACATTCTATTTTGTATTTTATTTCTAAAATAATAGCCCAGCTTGTAACTAATCATTCAATAGTTAGATTTACATTGGTCTCTATCTTTTAAATTTTTCCTCATTATGTATCTCAGAAATATTATGTTAAAATTGAGGTTATTATAGTAGTTTCTTCTGTGTGAATTTTGTCTTCAATGGCCAAGTAAGATTATGCCCCAACTAAAGTAATCACGATAGTCTCTACTTTTTCAATTTCATTTTTCTAGGCCAAGGATTAAATTTTATTTTAGTGATTCATGTCTCTAAGCATTGATAATAATCTTAGTAGCTAATGCTTTTTTTTTATGTCTCATAGGTACTCACATAATATTACCCCTATATCAAACTACTTTGTCTATATATTGTATTTACTTATGCCTTATCTGAGGGATTGAATATCTAGTATGGTTCGTTTAATGAAGCATATATATTATTTAATTATTAATTTTCCTAGAGAAGCAAATAAGGTGTTACACTTACCACAAATTTTGTTGTAGCCACTTATCAACCTGAGTGAATTCACATTTTACTTCTTGTAATTGAATGAAGTAGCCTAGTCATGAATTCTCTTTCTAGATCATACTATCTTGAGATGAATGCTTTGGTTTAGGAAACCAGATTCCAACTTATATGATGTCGAACAATAGCCTTGATTAGGGTATTTCAAATGTACTATCTATATAATGCAGTTGGGGTTAAGGTAATGCGAATTGGCAATTTGATAAATTATATTATGATTGCATTGTTTTGTTAATAATATGAGATGTATATATATATATATATATATATGTATCATATTTATTAGGGTTAAGAGTAAAAGAATGTTTTATGTTTATGTGATAGATTATTTTTCAAATGAAGAAACAAAAAGGGTATTTAATAAAAGATTATAATCGGGTAGTTATGATTAAAATGAGAAATTAATTGTGTATAAAATTAAGTGATTTTATTTATTTCATAAATACATAATTGAGAGTTAAAGGGAATGCTAGTATTATGTGTTCAGGTAAAATATTAAATGATTTGGTTTACTCCTTGTTAACTGATTAGTAAATAAATATTACTTATCTTTATAAAAATTTAAAGATTGATTAGTAGACTTTCCACGTGAATCAATTAATTAGGATCTTGTTATTTTAATATTATATTAAAGTTGCAATTCAAAATTAGGGTTTTTCATAGTAACTAGTTCAATAAAGATGATGGTTTTATTAATGATATAGTTATTCTTAAATATAATTGTTTGTAGTGAATAATGCTTTAATTAAAGGAATACCTTCATGGTTATAATGTGATGATTAATTGTTTGAATTCAACAATGTGTTTTGATTATTGGATTAAGTAATTGTTGTCATTTGTGAAAAGTATGTCCAAGTTTTTGTGCCATTGGGAAGTGTGTTTAATATGTTGGTTTCCAGAGGCCTAGGAGGGGGTATATATTTGTACGAAGGGTCCTTAGGGTTGTTTAACCATGAAGTGGTTTGGCTATGTTGTTGGTCATGTGCATTATATGAACACAATCCTAAGGGTGTAGCCCTCCTATCTATGTATGGATTCATGAGATTTTGTAGTGATATTCTATTGAAAGGTATGCATATGTGTATTAAGTGAAATGCAAACCCTAGGTGGTGTAATACCTATTCATGATGGTTGAATTGTGGCTATGGGTTGGGACATGGTTTCATGTTGTCCTAATCGATGTTTATGTGATTATTATAAGTGTGCAAGATGGACAATGCCTTGCTTTGTGTTGGGTTTACTAGTTGCAAGTAGGGGGAGTGGCCCTCAATAGGGGTTGGAACCCAAAGTGGTGTCCAGGACAACCCATTGGAGGGTTTATTAATCTAGTGATAACCTTAATAATGAATCAGGGGGATGGGTAGAATTCACATTAAACAAGATAATGATATGCCTCACTCATGGCTCAAGTGCTCATTTAGGCTTGAGATGAGATGGGAAGGCTTGGAATGGAATGATCAATTGCATTTTCCTCATGAAAGGTATGTTGGTTCCACATGAGTTTGTATGGGAGCCGAGGATCAGGAGAGGTTGCAAGGATAACCTAGGATGGGGCTCGGGGCATAGGAAGATCTACTAGGACAACCCATATCAATCTATTTGATAACACTCCACCCTATTCCAGTCTAACATTCCCTAGTTTTATTTTCTCTTTTTGTTGTGTGAGTGCCTCTAGAAGTGAAGTAAGTGTTGTAAGTGATGTTGGTGTTGTTAGTAGTGTTGTGTTGGAGTCATGTATAGCCCTTGCTTATGTTAGCCTATTGCTTTCCTGACTGACTGCTGGATGTGGGACTTTGTGTTATCTCCTAGCATGGGGGGTGGACCTGAGGGTTCCAAATGGTCAAGAGGTTGGTGCTTTTTCTCCATTAGGTATTCTTGTTACATGTCCTCGTGTGTGGAGGTTGGTCATTGCACTATGGACTCGTCACGGGGAGCATCCAGTGGTATAAGGGCAATCTTGCATCACCCAAAATAGTTAAATTTCAAGTTTCTCATTTTTTAGATGTTTTACATTTTTGGATACCCTTTTTGTCATAGTGAAATTCCCAATTTATGGTTTTTACTTTCTATTCATGGGTGGAAAG
>VDFB02193867.1:212197541-212208497 GCA_007258455.2 Sequoia sempervirens | reverse complement strand
TGCTCATCTTGATTTCATTTGACTCCGCCTACCTAATAAGGCACTGGTCTTTGTAGTTTCATCATTAAGATTCATTTGTTCTCTTTATATCTATTAATTAAGCATTCTAGGATTTAGATCAGAAGATTGCTATTGCTATCAAGTTTGATTACATTTGTTCACTTCTATTTTCCATTTGTGGACAAATCACTGCAAGAAAGATAATCATAAATACATAAAGTCTGCTTCATTCAGTAAGGTACACCCACCTAGGTTTAGCAGCACCTGAAGAGTAGAAGGTTGAATTCTTTCAATCTTGTTTGTTACCCTAAAACGTATTAAGAGATTGGTAGCCTCTTGAGATATCTTTTCCTATGTTTTTGAGAGCTAACAAATTGGCGACTCTGTTGGGGATACATTTAGAATCAAGGCCTTAATCATAGGGTTAGGAACTTTATACAGACTCTGTTGGGATAAGAAACATCAAGTTTTTCTCATTTTTGACAAAAGTGAGTGGCGACTTTGATAGAAATTTTGTAGCTGGTCAAATATGAATGGAAGATCTCAATATAGGGGAGGTCATACTAGAGCTCCTGCTGGCAGCAATAAGTGGACACACAAAGATGACAAGATTGATAAGGGAAAAGGGATAAGTGAGGACATGTGCATGACTGGAAAAGACAAAACATCAAGAGCACATTGTGAAACATATGATACATGGAGAGATAATTCAAGTGTAGAACTTTGTACCCCTGAAGATCAAAGAAATCCTTTCTTTTTTCTCGATCCTTAGAAACAGGTTGAGTTTAGAGCTGAACTGGAGGTTGAACGAATTAGAATTCAACATGAATATGATCAGAAGATGGAAGGTAACCAAAATGACTCTATTGATCATGAGTTTCCTGAGGAAGTAAAAGCACAGTTTGAATCACAGAGGAAGGAGATAGAGGAGCTAAGGGCTGCATTGTTGAAAGCCCAAATTACTTCTTAGACAGCTGATTGCCCCCCAAAGTATGTACCACCTCGTAAACAGGGTAATCATAATGCAAGGCCTTCTGATCCACTTGTGTCTCCTCACCATCAGACAAGAAATCACTATAATTAGCCAAATCATCCACCTCATATTCCCCCACAGCATACAAATATGTAGCCACCTCATGGTCAGCCTTTTGTCCCACAACACAATGCACAATATAACAATCCTATGTATCAATATCAGTACCCACCTATCCCTCCCCCTCACCAGTATGCAACAATGATCAGAAAATTTGATTTAGAAGGGTTTCAATTATATCCTTACCCTATGGATGGCAGCTAGAGAGGTCTGGTACCTAAGTTTATAGGGAGTAATGCAATTACTGCTGAAAAAAATTTAAAGAATTTCAATGTGTTCATCCAAGACATAGGTGTGCCATATGAAGATTTACATATGAGGCTATTTATGATGTCACTTCTTAAAGATGCTAGGGATTGGTTCAACAACTTTCCAACACTCTCAATTAATTCTCTCCAAATATTCCAGGACCAATTTCTTGAGCAATATGGGAATCTAAATGCACCAGATGTAGTTCTTCATGAATTAATGCAAATTCAGAAAAATCAGAATGATTCAATTTATGATTTCAACCGAAGATTCAACAGGTTGTAGACTAAAGTACCTCTTGGATCAAGGTTGCCAGATTTTGTAGCATTGAGTGTTTATTTAAATGCATTTGATCCTAAAACAGGGTATGAACTGAGAAATAGGGTTCCAAGAGATCCGGTTGAAGCTCAGAAGATAGCATTGACAATTGAAAACAACAGGAAGGCTGCAGGTATAATCAATAAAAGAGATGACCCTAGGGCTCCTTAGCAAAACAATAATTATCAGTACAGACAAGAAAACACATACATAAATGAAAGGCTGAGGTTGCATGACATGCCATATAATACAGACTGGAAGGATGGAAAACCTATAATAGCTAGGTCAAGAAACAGAGAGACTCCTAATCCACTGAGTAAGAGGGGAACTTACATGGTGAGTAATAATTACTTCTGTGAAGCTTGTGATAAACCACATTCTTCAGACTATTGTGTTGTAGCTCAAAGGATGCAAGAAGAGGGAATGTTGATAGAAAATAATGGAGAAGATCACAAAGTTTATTTGACTTCAAAAACTTTTTACCATGCTGAGGAAGGATACTCATCTTTAGAGGATGAAGGTTATGAGTATGATGTTTCAAATCAAAAATATAATGTCCATATGGCTGAACAACAGGTTCTTTCTGATTCTGAGGAAGATTATACAGAGCCACATTCAGTTGAGGTACCTACTCAATGCAGTATGAGGAGACTCACCAAAGAGGAGATAGAGAGAATAATTGTTGCTGCAGTTGAGGAAGCAAGGAGTAAATACTGGTTGAGAAACATAACAGTAAATGAGAAGGATGGCATTTCTGGGGGAATCTTTATGAAAGATCAGATGGAAACACAAGGAACTTTGAAGAAATCAGAAAATAAACAACATGATAAAAGTGAACAAAAGCCTATCCAAAAAGAGGAAGTGAAGGAATTACACAAAGAGATACAAAAGCCTGATCAACCTAGTAAAAGAGAGAAGGAAGAAAACAAAGGAGAAACATCAGAGCAAAAGAAGATTGTCAAAGTGGAGGGCTCTTCTTTTGACTTCACTTAGGCGTTATCTCAAGTAAAAATGTCTATCCCACTACTTGAAATGATGAAAATAAAAGAATACTGGGACACTACTGTTCAATTGATAACAAGTGGAAATGGAAAACATATGAATTTTGAAAACAAAGTAGCTATTAAAGCAGTCAATAGGCAAGAGAAAATAAATATCCCAGAGGTCTACTTGAGTGATGTGTTAGCAACTCCCCCACAAGTTGATCCTTTTTTCACTACATTACTCATAAACAACAAACTGCTAAGGAATTACATGATAGACTCTGGTGCTGCTATAAATATCATGCCAGTTGGAGTTATGAAGCAGCTTGGTATGTGGGTTGATACATGTGAAGGGAAGTGTTATGCAATGGATAACAGACCTGTTCCTATGGTAGGCATTATGAGAGGTGTTGAAGTCAAGCTGGCTACTTATCCACAGGTGGCTTATAATATAGATATAATAGTAATTGATACTCCTCCTCAGTTTGGTATGCTTCTGTCAAGACAATGGATAGCAATAGTTGGAGGAAATGTTCAATTTGATCTGTCTTATGCTACAATTCCAGTGAATGGTCAGGAGGTCAAATTGTATAGAGAGCCTAGAATGAACCAGCTTGTTGAATGTGTACCACAAGATCAGATCAACTATTTTTGTGATGTTGATCTTGGAAGTTTTAAGATTGAATCAGCCTAGCTAGAATTAACCAATAGTGATCCAATTGAAAAGTATGTGGCACAAAGTTGCAATGAAGTATGGAAGATGTATTTCGATGGAGCATGCAGCCAAGAAGGTAACGACGTTGGGATTGTTTTTGTTTCATTTGAAGGTATTACATTTAAATATTCATTTTTTTAGCATTTGAATGTACAAACAATGTGATGGAGTATGAAGCCTTGTTGACAGGTTTGAACATAGCTATGAAACACAAGATTAAGTTGCTGACTATTTTTGGCAATTCTGAGTTGGTTGTTTCACAAATCAAGTCAAAATATGTAGCAAAACATAAAAGATTGAAACAGTATAGGAATGTTGCATGGGACACAATTAAATTATTTGATGCCTTCTCAATTGAGTGGATTGACAGATCAAAGAACATAATGGCTAATTTCTTAGCAAATGTGGTGCTGAAAAGAGATGATATCACATTGGTTGGGGTGTCACAGATTGAGTTCAAGACAAGACCTACTATTCCTAATAACATTTATAGTTGGAAAGTCTTCAATGATGATACTGATCTTTTGAAATTCCTCAATTGTATAGATCAATATGAAGCCTAGGAAATTGACTTCAATGCTTTTGTTGAGGAAGTGAATGGGAAGCAAACAGTGTTTGGCAAGGAGATCTTACAACTCAAAACAAATAAGCTTCCTAAGGGCTTGGTGGCATTGGAGAGACTGTATGATGGAAATGATCAGTCTCTCATGAAGCAGACACTAGTCAGAAGAGAAGATATTGAAGAAGTTAATTTGGGGACTGAAATAGCACCAAGAAAGGTGTACATAGGAAAGAAGATAAGCCCTACAATTAGAAGAATGATGATAGAGTTGTTGAGAAAGTATAAACATGTCTTTGCTTGGTCTTATGAAGATCTAAAAACATACAGGGAGGATTTATTTCAGCATGAAATACCATTGAAGCCAGATGCTAAGCCATTCAGACAAAAGTAGAGACCCATAAATCCAACACTGGAGCCTAAAATGCAAGAAGAATTGACAAAGCTCAGAGATGGGGGAATCATCAAACTAATCAAGCACTCAACGTGGGTCTCAAATTTGGTCCCTGTGAGGAAGAAAAATGGAGACATCAGATTATGTGTGGACTTTAGGAATTTGAATATAGCATCTCTAAAAGACAATTATCCTCTACCCAATATGAAGGCTATATTGCATAAGGTAACAGGGTGTGAACTGCTGTCCATGATGGATGGGTTTTCAGGATACAACCAGGTCAAGGTCAAAGAATCTGAGCAATATAAGACAACATTCACAACTCCTTGGGGAACATATGTATATATAAGAATGCCATTTGGTCTCACTAATGCAAGAGTGACTTTCCAAAGAGCTATGGACGTGGCATTTGTAGATTTGATCAATGCTATCATGGTGGTGTACCAGGATGATCTAATTGCTTATTCAAAGAGGGCTGAAGATCATGTACAACATCTAGAGAAGGTATTTATTAAAGCCCTGGAATATGGTATTAGCTTAAATCCAAAGAAGTGTCATTTTGCAGTCACAGAAGGTAAGCTCTTAGGACATATTGTTTCAAAAGGAGTTAGGATAGATCCTGAGAGGGTTGAAGCTATTGATAAAATTCCTATTCTCAAAACTGTTAAGGCTATACAATCATTCTTTGGAAAGATTAATTTTGTTAGGAGATTTGTTTCTAACTTTGATGAGATCATTAAGCCCATATAAAAAATGTTGAAGAAAGGACAGAAAATGGAATGGACTGCAGAAGCCTTGGAAGCTTTCATATCTATTAAAAGGGCCATCAAGGAAGCTCCTGTCCTTAAGTCTCCAGATTTTGCAAAGCCTTTTTAGATATTTTCATTTGCTTCAATGCATACTATTGTTGTTGTTATGTTACAGAAGAATGAGGATTGTCATGAACATCCTGTGTTTTTCTTCAGTAAGTCATTACAAGGGTCTGAATTGAAATATGACATAATGGAAAAATAAGTGTTTGCATTAGTAAAAGCTACAAAATCTTTCAGACCATATCTTGTTGGAGCAAAGGTGATTGCTTATGTCCCTCATGCTGTTGTCAAAAATATTCTGACACAGTCTGAAGTAACAGGAAAAAGATGTAAATGGATTAACAAGATCCAAGAATTTGACATGGAGATACAGATTACCAAATTAGTAAG
Organism: Sequoia sempervirens; assembly: GCA_007258455.2. Lineage (NCBI taxonomy): Eukaryota > Viridiplantae > Streptophyta > Pinopsida > Cupressales > Cupressaceae > Sequoia > Sequoia sempervirens. Next base: position 212,202,984 of record VDFB02193867.1, on the reverse strand, counting down.
AGGTCAAGGCTTGGCTAGGTTGATGGCATAATCAAATATTGAAGCAAATCAAGTTTGTAATGTAGATGAGGGTATTGCAGTTACAAGCATTGAGAACACTCCTTGGTATAATGGTATCATGCATTACCTTAAGTTCATGAAGTGTCCAGAGGGATTGAGTGACAGCCAAAAGAGAACTTTGAAGCTGTAGGCATCTAAATATGTTTTCATGGATGGAGATCTGTTTTGGAAGAATAGGGATGGTATACTATTGTTATGTCTTGATGAATCTCAAGCCAAACATGTCCTAAGTGACATGCATGAAGGATTTTGTGGAGGACATTATTCAGCAAAAACAACTGCACACAAAATTCTCAGAGCAAGTTAATACTGGCCTAGAGTTTTTAATGATTCTTTAACACATGTAAGAAAGTGTGAAGTCTGCCAGAAATTTTTTGGAAAGCTGAAATATCAAGGAGCCTTACCACTTCGACCCTTGCAGGCTGATGCCCTTTTTTATAAATGGGGAATTGATTTCATTGGAGAGATACAGGAAAAATCAAGTGGAGGATACAAGTGGATACTAGTTGCCACTAATTATTTTACTAAGTGGGTGGAGGCAATCCGAACTAAACAGGCTACAAGCAAAGTGGTGACAAATTTCTTGATGGACAACATTATCACCAGATTTGGTGCACCACTGAGGTTAATCATAGATAATGGGATGTGTTTCAGGTCATATGAGTTCAAAAGTTTCTGTGACACATATGGCATTACTATTTCTTATGCAACTCCTTACCATCCACAAGCTAATGGTCAAGTAGAGTCTAGCAATAAGAGTCTTTTGAAGATTATAAGGAGGATGTTAGGATAGAACAAGAAGGCTTGGGATTCAAAATTAAGGTTGGTTGTATGGGCTGATTGAATTATTATAAAGAAAGCAATTGGAAAATCACTGTTTGAATTGGTATATAGAATGCGTGCTAGGATTCCTTTGCAGAATTTGTTGCTAGTCTACAAGTTTGTCCTTCAGGAAGATTTGGATGTTCCTGAACCCATGGAAGAAAGAATGGAGCAACTATCTGAACTTGATGAAATAAGGAGAGTTTCCCAAAACCAAAATATGAAGTTACAAACATAGATGAAGTATATGTTTGACAAGAAGGCAAAGGATAGAAAGTTTGAAGAAAATGACTTGGTGTTGATGTGGAACGCAAGATGTCAGGAGAAGGGCAAGCATGGTAAATTTGAAGCTTTGTGGTTGGGACCTTTTTTTGTTGTTGGAAAGAAGGGTGAAGATTCATACTATCTACAGAATATGGCCAATGAAGATCAGGAGTTGCTTGTACATGGGCAATTTCTAAAGTATTTTTTCTCTTGAGTGACACAGAGGATTGAGGGTTGCCAGTGCATGGACAACTCTTGTTTATCCTCTTTAAAATTATTTTCCACGCACAGTAGTTTAGGATTCTGGTTCATCTCCATTTTGCATTCACTTTCCTTTCATTCCATCATGCTACATTTCCATTCTGCTCACTAGTTCATCATTCTATGTCTGGTCTGCTCACCCAAAGATTTGGATCTTTGCAATAATCTCACTATCATTCATCCCTAGATGAAGCCACTGTTGGAGCTATAAAAATTTGATGATTTTACATGTATATTTCACCCATATTTTGCCATATGGTCCTATAGTTTCCATCGGGTCATGCATTTTTCATGTTGTGGTCCATATCGGCATAGGTTTATCTTGGTCTCCCCGACCCGTGATGCTTTTGTGTTAACATATGTTTGCTGCAGATGATCGGTAGGACTTGTTCATTGTTACAGCGATAGGCATTCACCTACTGGCAGCGATCGGCAAGACATTCATGTTTTGGCGATAGAAAAGGTTCCTATCGGCATAGGTTATACCGTCGGAATGAGGTCTTACTGAGTGCCTTATGTCTCATTGACCGGCATGTATGGATATTTTTCGGTAAGAGTTGGAGCTATCGATGAAAGGTCTCAGCGAAGTGTATATGTCTCATCACCGATGGAGCATAAAGGGTTTCTCTCAAACCGCTTTGGGTGAGAGGTTTGTTGTCTCTCATTGACTGACAACATAATGGGGTGCGTTATTGGTATGAGTTAAGGTTTTCGATAAGAGGTCTCGGTGAGTGACCTTCAGTCTTGCCAATGGAAAACAATGAAGGACCTTATCAGCGAGAGTGTGCTTTTGTCTCAGCAACTTAGAATGGATGATGACTTTCAATGTGACATAGTGTGCTCTATGAGAGGTCTTTTCGAGAGCGATATGTTATGGTGACAGGTTTGATCACGGGGGCTCTTAGAAAAATAAATGATGCAGGAGCATCCAGTGGTGTAAGGGCAATCTTGCATCACCCAAAAATAGTTAAATTTCAATTTTCTCAGTTTTTAGATATTTTTACATTTTTGGATACCCTTTTTGTCATAATGAAATTTCTAATTTATGGTTTTTATTTCCTATTCCTGGGTGGAAAGATAATGTAGTTTTAGTTTCCCAGATTTGCACCTGAAAATCTTTTGAGTTAGATTTGAGGCACTTAGAGTTCCCAGAACAGCCCCAAAACTTGCTGAAATTAGTGTAGCAAATTTTGAGCACGTTATTGACTTCAAGACCTTTCCAACGGTTCAAACGGTTCCCGAATCAGAGTCCCAGATCAAAAGTTATGGCCCCGGGAAGTTGGCGCACTTTCTAGAAGATACAATTGCAAATGCTCTTTTGAAAATTTGAACTTCATGTTGTAAATTTTTGGCACCAAACTGCCTAAACTCAAATTTGAATGTTTTTTTGGCTCCAAACTAATGAGGAGCTCTATTTATGGGTGGTTTTCTAATTTTTGAGTAACTTTTTGGGGGACAAGCTCGCATATTGCAAAAGGGTTATTTTGTATCTTTCTGTAACTTGCATGTGTTGTAGAACTTGGGGATTTGAGATCCTCTGCATGTAAGAAGCTCCATTTTCTGAATAATAAAATTATTCTCTTGTTTTTGAGTTATTTTTTGTGTCTCAGGCTGTGCCCTCATCAAGTGGTATCAGAGCAGGTTTTCTTGAATGTGTGGACAGATCGCCGATCGTGAGGTAGTTTGCACCAAGACCGTGGTTGTGGGTTGAGATCAAGAAAGATGCCTCCAAGAGTGATGCCTGGTAGGCATGGTGGTGCTAGAGGTGGTAGAAATGTTGGTGGAAGAGATGCACTGCTAGCCCTCTAGAGACAAATTGACGCGTTACAAGAGCAGTTGAAAAGAGGGTTAAACCTGAGGGAGGAAAGTGAGGATGAAGGAGAGGAAGAAGGTTCAAATGTAGAAGAGGAAGAAGAAGCAATTGATGAAGACCAAATGTGGCTAATAAGGGCCATTTTGAAGATTGGGAAAAGACCCAGAGCATAAGTCCCTAGTTATTCCGGAAGTTTGAAAATGGAAGAGTTGATCGACTAGATCAACGAGCTAGAAGAATATTTTTAGTATGAGGAAATAGAGGACCTAGATCGAGTTAAGTTTATGAAAATGAAGCTGAAGGGCCATGCCAGTATTTGGTGGAAAGAGGTCCAGTTGGAAAGAAATCGAAGAGAAAAAGGAAAGATCACCAAATGGGATTGCATGGTAGAGAAACTGAAGAAGCAGTTCATACCAGTGGACTACGAGTTAGATCTGTTGAAGAAATTGTAAGGGTTGAAGCAAGGAAGCAGATCTCTGAAAGAATATACTGAATATTTTCACAAGATAATCATCAGAATGGGTCACACAGAGGCCAATAAGGAGAAGGTAGCCTGATATCTTAATGGGTTATGACTGAGCATTTAGGAAGAGTTAAGCCTAGTCAGAATGACCATCATTGAGGATATGTATCAGTTTGCTCTGAAGGTAGAAGAGAAGCTAAACAAAAGATTTGATGGCAAGCAAAAATAATGAGGAGGTCAAAGTGGAAGGGGCAATGGAAGACCTTCAAGAAGCTGAAATGATGATGAAAAGAAAAGTGAAGATGTGGGTACCAGCCGAAGCCAAATAAATGACAACTTCTACCGCCCTCGTGATCAAAACAGTGGTAATCAAAGAGGTAGAGGATGAGGGAGATATGGACAAGGATCTGGAAGAGGTGGTTTCAGAGGAACGTGTTTCCAGTGTGGTGAAGAAGGGAATCAAGCCTATGAATGTCCACAACACCAAGGAAGGGTAGACAAAAGGCCAAAAGGTCATGGAAGGGTTGCACACGCAGATGAAGAGGCCCAATTTGAACATTCTGATGATGCTGAAAGGGGGGAATCCCTAGTGATTAGGAGAGCCCTGGTGACTGAGGAAAAGGAACTAGAACAAAGGAAGAATCTATTTTGCACAAGGTGCAAGTGTGAAGGAAAATGTTGTGATGTCATTATTGATGGTGGGAGCACTGATAATCTGGTGTTAGAGGAGATGGTCACAAAGTTGAAGCTAAAGAGGGAAAGGCACCTACATCCATATCAAATTGTCTGGTTGCAGAAAAACCACAAAGTTTTGGTCAATGAGTAGTGCCTAGTAATGTTCAAGATCAGGAGCTACCATGATGAGGTACTCTGTGATATTATCCCCATGGATGCATGCCACATGTTGGGGAGGCCGTGGCAGTTTGATAGGCGAGCTATACATGATGGCCATGCAAACACTTATTCCTTGACAAAGGATGGGGTTCATCACAAGTTGAAACCCCTGAAGGAGACTGAAGAAAAGGTATGCAGTAGTGTTAGAATTTGTTATGTAGATGGAAGAAAAATTTTAGAAGGTATGAAGCATGAGCGTGTGTGTTATGCATTGATTCCTAGAGTGAGTAAGGAGGATAGTGAGAAGGTTCCAAAATAAGTTTCTAGGATGTTGGATGAGTTTCAAGATATTGTTTCTGATAATGTACCTGAGGGTTTACCACTAATAAGGAAGATGAGTCATCAGATTGACTTGATTCCTGGAGCCAGTTTTCCAAATAAGGCAGCTCATAGAATGACTCCGGTAGAAAATGAGGAGTTGAACAAACAAGTTCAAGAGTTGTTGAGAAAGGGTTTGATATGGGAGAGTTTGAGTCCACGTGCAGTACCTGTAGTACTAGCACCAAAGAAGGATGGGGAGTGGAGGATGTGTACAGATTCCCAAGCCATAAACAAGATAACAATCAAGTATAGATTTCCCCTGCCAAAGATGGATTACTTGATGGATTGTTTGGGTGGAGCTCAGTACTTCACAAAGATTGATCTAAAGAGTGGATATCACCAGATCCAGATTCGAGAGGGAGACGAATGGAAGACTACCTTCAAGACCAAAGAGGGTCTGTACAAGTGGTTAGTCATGCCTTTTGGGCTAACCAATGCATCGAGCACATTCATGCAGCTCATGAACGAGGTACTAAAAGAATTTCTGGGAAGTTTTTTTATTATATATTTAGATGATATTTTGATTTTCAGTAAGACGTTGGATG